>BRDA01000010.1:0-11051 GCA_036984385.1 Crenuchus spilurus | reverse complement strand
TAAACTGAGTGCAGTTTTATTCTGAGTGCTGCTTACCTGTTCAAAAGTTTACGACCTGTCTTCACATGAAATTAAAAGTAATTTATCTCTCACTACCATTTCTGCACAATATAATCCTCCTCACAGAAGAAACACATACATTTACATCACACTACCATCATCACTCAGTATAAATCTCTTCAGAGATGTTTCATGGGAATCATCAAACCAAACAATACAGGTGGGTATTCCTCATCTGCTAAGCTACACTGTATGTACACTACATTTTCAGGTGCAGTGTAATAATGCACAGGATTGTCTGCACCATTTTCAGACACCAATACAAAATAGTGAATCCTCAAAGTAGTGCAGTATATAGTGCACAGTTTCAGACACGCTGATAGATGTAATTCCATAGGTTGCCATGTTCATGTTTGCATAACTCTCCAATCAGGCAGTGTTTATAAGTATACAACTGTGTGCTATTTAAAAGCCAGTGATGATGCGTAGTCCCGGGGGGTGGGGGGTGGGGGGGCACGTAGCTGGGCTGTTTAATGCTTTAAGACTGCCTGTCACAGCCTCCACATCCCAGCCTCTTCAAACCACATAGACCCTGCATATTGATACCATGTGACCACGTATATCTATGCAGACACACTATATGTAGACAATGGCAATTAAAAATGGATGGAGGGAAACACAGAGAAGGAGGATTGGCAGTGCTGCATAATATGGTATGTTATAAATACCAGTGTATTATTTTTCTATACAGGCATTCCAGAACATTCCAGTGAGTGCATTTCATTACTGTTCTTCACATAAACTGCTAATGTAGTCAGGTGCTATAAAAAAGACCTGCAGAGGTTAACCCTTGGGAGGTTTGGGCTGTTTGGGTTGCCTTTATATCACCACATTAAAAAAGTTCACCGAGCCAATGTCTGCTATCTTTTCTTTCAGCACATCTTCTACATGACCTCACAATTATTTTACACTTGGACATACTGCATCAACATAATGGATCCAAAAAAAGCATAAAATCATGTGATGGTAAAAATGGAGATCACATGAAGCTATGTATAACTATTTACAACACAAAACAAGACTTCAGCCCTGAGCGGCTCAGTGCACTGTCACTACGATCTGAGGATCGTGCATTCAAATCCGGTTATGCTGTTTGCCGTCAGCAGCCGGGGCCTGAGTGAGCAAAAATTGGCAGTGCTCTCTCTGGGTGGCTAAGATGGGCACTCCCTCTCCAGCACTACTGTGTAATGTTGACTGGCTCAGGCATCTGCCAGGCGATCCATCAGAACTGGGGATCCTGCGCTTTTGGCTGCCCGGTGGCGATGCATCGGCTGGAAAAGAGGCGGAGCTTGACTTCATATGCATCAGAGGAGGCTTGTGTTAGTCTGCACCCTCCTAAAGTCAGGGACATTACAAGTGATAGGGAGAGTCTTAACGAATGGAGGGATCAATTGGCTACCAACATATTGGGGAGAAAATCGAGTAAAATAAGAAAAAAAAGAAAAAAGCAAGAGCTCAAATTAGAATTAGGTTTTATAACTCTTTTCACTGCCTCTAGTCCTCCATCAGTGTTGTGGCACTGCTCCAGACAGCTCCAGGTCAGTGCTGCAGAAAAACACCCTTTTATCTGGGGCTACTTCAACAGGAACAGGGCACCTAGGGTCAATGCCTTTTCCACTGGAGCACTTCATAACCCAACGGGCATGTTTATAAATTGACTTTTCATTTTTTGCACTTTGGCAAATTGATGTTCAAAAGGTGAACAGATCAAAGTCAAGCACAGAAGTGAGGAGGAAACTGAATGCCAACCAAACCCTATAAAGAAAAGCTGATGTCCTGCTTGTGCAGCTGATGATTTGTGTATAGCTTGTATAGCTTCTTCTTTAATAGTGATCTGGACTTACTTTGCTGCAGTAACAGCATTTACTGTCCTAGATGTTAAAAAATGCTGCAGGAATTCAGTTCTTCTCAGGAGTGACAGTGATGTTTGGTACTGATGTTGGATAATGAGTCTTGGCTCACATTTGACCACTCACATGTGTCTGGTGGTGCTCCATCACTCCAGAGAATGCAAATCCACTGTTCACTAGTGCAGCTTTACCACTCGACCTGGGGTCAGCACATGTTGAGCTGAACGTGCTCCACTCCACTGGCAGTAAAATACCTTAAATTAAATCACACCTTCTCCAGCAAACTGATGTTGGCAGCTAATAGAATGTTCTAGAGCAGTGCTAATTGGGGTTTTGTACATGCTAGAACAAAGTGAATGAGGGAGAACTTTCTAGAACAGTGTGAATTCTCCTAGAGAACATTCAAAAACAGTGTAACATACTAAAGACAATCAACAAGCAGTCAACAAACATTTTGGTTGGTTGGAAAACTAGCATTCATCTATTATATGGACTCCTTTGGACATACAGGCTCAGTTTCCTGGGCAGAGATTTAAGCCTGGACTAAACATTCAAATGAAAATAGTGATATCTGACTGACATGCAAACTGACCAACTATAGACTGTTTATCACATTGTGGGCTAAGAAAGCAAACCTGTATGCTACTCGTTAGCAAACGTGCAATATCATCTGATTCAAATGCTACAAATGGTTTTATTATAAGCTGGTGCACTGAAGCAAGCTTATAACTGAATCCTTTGCATGAATACATCAGAAAACTGTGAAGGATTACAAAAATATAGCCATCTAACCCCTAGACTTCCCAGAAAACCAACCCATACCATTCTTAGGCATCTCTGACTTAAGCACACAAACTATTTGTATGAAGACAACTTACACTGCGGTCATCATCCTCACTCTTCATGTGGTTGGCGATGAATCGCACCCCATCCACAGCTTCCTCAAAGCCTGGGCAGGCCTGTCCCAGCAGGGCCTGGGTGAGGGCTGTGGTAGGCTGTGGTTGCTGCTGTTGCTTCCCCCGGGACAGTGCTGAGCTTTGAAGGGGTGTAGAGGTCCCTTCCCTGCTCTCACGCCCACCCTCCCTCAACCCATTCAACCCATCCATGGAGCCCCCTCCACCACCTCCACTTCCCCCTCCTCCTCCTCCACCTCCCGCCAGCTCGCCTCCAAACTGCTTTACGGAGGCACGGTTCACATAGCACGTGCATGCTTCTCCGCCTTCCGATGGCACTCCCAGGCCCAGCCCGGCCATCAGACCACCCCGGCCGCCTTCCCGCCTCTCGTTGGCCCTGCGTCGCTGACGAAGGCGTTGGCGTTCACTGCTGTTCCGTGGTTGCCGCATGAAGAGCAGAGCAGGCAGCTTGTCAAGAAAGACCAGCTTGACCCATGGAGGCATGGTGTGGGTGGTAGGTGAGCGGTGATGTACGTTTAGGACACAAACGCTGGTAACAATAGAGAAAGTGACTAGAACCATAGTGAACATCAGGTACTTGCCCACTAGAGGGACGTCCAAAGATGTTGGGGGCACAATCTTGGAGATAAGCAGCAAGAAGACAGTGAGCGCTAGGAGGACGGAGATACACAAGGTCATCTTCTCACCACAGTCAGAAGGCAAGTAGAAGACCAGGATGGCCAGAGATGTGATAAGAACACATGGGATGATGAGGTTGATGGTGTAAAACAGTGGCTTCCGGCGGATGATGAAGTCATAAGTGATGTCCACGTAGGTGGGATCTGAAGGGTTTTCATTGCGGCGTCCTGGCAAGGCAATAATGTCCCATTCTCCACTTGGTGTGAAGTCGTCCATGCTGGCCACATCAGCTCGCAACACCAAGTCCACTTCAGTCCGGTCGTATGTCCAGGAGCGAAAGCTGAGTGTGCAGTTCTGCTGGTCAAACGGGAAGTGCTTTACCTCAATCTTGCAGGCGCTCTTGTAGATTGCTGGAGGTAGCCAGAAGACGCTGCCATCATGGGAGACCACAGCATTGGAGTAGAACGACACCTCATACATCCCATCAGCACTGTAACAGAGAAATGGTGGATGAAGAACCACTCAAAGAGTTACCATGTAACATCATTTCAAATTCAAGTTTCAGAAAAAAACAGATTTGATCAAGTCCAGTCAATCGGCCATATTTACCAAGCGTCTCAAAGTAGAAATACTTTTTTTTTTTTGCCAATTTTCTCCCTTTCCCAATGTATAGTGGCCAATTAACCCATCCCATCCACTAGGGGGCTCTCCCCATCACTTTGCACTGTCCCTGACTCTAGGAGGGTGAAGACAAGCCTCCTCCGTTGCGTGTGATGCAGCCACCGCCTCTTTTTGAACTACCGCTGATACACCGTCACTGGGGAGCCAACGTGCTTGGAGGAAAGCACAGGATCCCCAGTACTGAATGGACCAATCAGTAGACGCCTGAGCCAGCAGACATTACAATGTGTGAGTGATGAGGAGAGTTAGAGCGCCATCTACCCGCCCAGAGAGAGCACTGCCAATTTTTGCTCTCTTGGGCCCCGGCTGTTGATGGCAAACAGCATGACCGGGATTCAAACTCACAATCCTCTGATCATAGTGTCAGAGTCTTAGCCTGCTGAGATCAGAACAGCTCATACCATTCCATAAAGTGATGGGTAAAATGCATGAACTGATCCTAGATGTGGAAACATTTGATAAATATGGGCCAGAGTTACACACACTACCCACAGTCAGGTAACAGATGCCTAGAAACCTACAATGCAGAAGGACCTGGGACTCACTTGTTGTAGAGGACAACATCTGGCAGCCAGATGTGTTTGGAGGGCAGACGGACTTTCTTCATGCCATCAAACTCTTCTGGGACCCACGTTAGACGGTAGTCCTGCCATTCCTTAACAGAGCCAATCACAATTCATAAAGACAACTCAGTGGATGGTTAAAATGCAAACAAGCTACAGTTTCCATTAAAAAGCATCACACAAGTTTAGCTTTAACTGTTCAATTAGAACTTGAAACGGTCCTCTAAAAGCCTTTACACATCAAATGCTCAAAGGCATGAGAGCAAATTACGCTTACAGCTTACAACCTACTGATCTAACAGGACTATCATTACTAGCATGCGCTAATGTACTAGCATGCGCTAATGTTCAGTCACTTTCTATTAGGTGAAGTGAGGACTGAATGTGCCTGATTAGAAAGTGGGAGGGAGTACATCAGTCCATACATTTTAACAGATTAAATACACACTGGATGAGGCAGTTAAAGAGCCATAACTAATAGCTGTCATCCTAACACCCAAACACACTCTCTCACACAGCGTAATGAATGTCTAGTCTTAGTGATTGTGATTTAACGTACATTCTGCTGGGCTTTGATCAGAAAAAGGCCATTAAATTAATTACACCTCACCCCATCACACACAGTTGAGTAGTGGGCCTAATAGTGGGCCACAGCCTTGGACTGAAGGCACAAAGATAGTGTTTTTACCCACATGTAGCATTTTCAACCATGCAGAACCTTAACGAGCGATTCAGCTCTGCATCAGAAAGCTGGCATGGCCAGGTGAATCTGACCCTGGGTTCATTCATGGATGAATGCCACAGACTCTTTGCCCACGTCCTCGCTCCAGTGGCAGACTCAGGATGTTTGAAGGGAAGGGCATTGAAAAAATAAAAAGGGCACATTTTTCCCACAGGAGTGACACTTCTCAATTAGAGGGGCACCTACCCGGGCACTTCATCATATACAATTTTAGGAGAACCCTGCACTGAATCACATTTTCTACTTTTCTACTGAACAGGGCTCACTTTGGGACACTGTCCCAAACTTTGCCCTTCTAACAGTTAAGTTAGGAAGACACTGTCCCTCAATCTTAGTGCCAAGCTGGAGACAAGCCGTGATGAAGAAACTCCATATCAACAGCACTGACATTTCAAAACATCTCAAGCATGCAGGACAGCTATGGACATACTGGAAGACCCAAGGACTTATACCTTTTCCAAGACAATGCCCATCACCTTTCCACCTTAAAAATAAGCATGATGCTCTTAGAGCTCCATGAGATTTTGATTGACAAGAGGGTAGACGTGACCGAGATGACAGAAAGCATCTCAGAACTAATCTACATAACACTGAATATAAAACAGAGTCAACATCACAAGCTTATTTTCATTCCCACGTATGCCTGCAGGACTGGCCAAACAGCTGGCACATGAGATGTTTCTGGCTTAACTGTGTGCCTTTGAATTAATTTCCATTTGATAACAATGGTTTTAATTTACAAATGAATTTGAAGGTTGTTGTTTGAAGCTTTTATCTCTGCTGTTATTATGTTAATGAAGATTTTTATTGCTATTCTAAAGCTAGTGAAGTTTAGCTTTTTAGCATTTTTATTAGACTAGCAGAACAGTCCTGTGCTAAGTTCAGAGGTCAGATAGAAGTTACTTTTAATAGATGCAATTTTTAAATATATCTCTGAAACAGCTTCTTTCAGATCTCAGTCGCTGAAGTTTTGAAGCATCCCTGGAATGACTGGGCACAAGGCAGGAACAGATCCAGCACAGGCCATTAACTATATTCATAAAAATAACCTTCACTATGATTTCTCCTTATAAGTGCAAATCCTAAAATTAAACATCTTTTATGAGACTAGGTCATAACTTCAAAATCCTCCCTCGAATGTTGAACCCAAGATGGTGTCTTTGAACATTTCACTTGACTCGGAGTCTTGGATCTCGGTGCAGTCCTTTAGTCTTGGATGAACAGGGAGAGAGATTTAACAGAAGGAGACATGTTTCATAAGTAAGCACTGACCTGAGTGAGCCAGACGTTGGTGGTCATGATCTGCTCTCGCTCATGCTAATCAAACACAAAAACAGAAGAATTGTTCTCGTTAGACGAAAACAAGTTTGTCTAAAAATCTGATTATGCAATTTATCCACCTTAACCCAAAACACAGCCAAGACAAGGTTTCATACTCGAGCTAAGTGGCTAATGTCGCTATAGCAAGACTCACAAACCCATTCCAAACCTAAGAACAAAATGTAGAAGCAGTGACTACATTTTTATTTCAGAGGTAGGGGGGCCACAACTGGCTTGAGTATTGAGGGGGGCTTGAACATAAATTAGATTATTATTAATTATTAATAAATATTAATATATTATTTATTTAATTAATAATATTTAATTAATAATTGTTAGTTACAGTTAATAATTTACTAATGATAATCATCAGTTTATGATTATAATATATATAATAATGAAATATTAATATTTTATTAAACTGAACATTTAATGAAATTCAAACTCTTTAAGTTCACTGTGTTTTCTTGTAGTTCTTGTATTTTCTCTAAAGTTGTCAGTAAGCAATATTTATACTAAATGGCAATGTTACTTTAACAATGTTAAGAAAAAAAAACATTTCCTGTTTGGTGGTCAATATTAAAATATCCTTAAAATATTCTGTTTTTAATCTATGAAAGAAGGTTGGGACACATGTATTGTGTTAATTGTTGTACTGTAATATGGCAAAGACTAATAAAATTTGGTTAACTGCTATCAACATAAGCCATATGTTTGTTGATGGATGGTTGAGAAAAATTGTGATTGGTTCATTCAAACCACATTTGTATTGCTGTCATGATATGAGAAGTTAAGATAACAATACCAAGTGTAGCATCATGATACTTGATAAAAAAATTCTAAAACTATAAATTAAAAACAATAATAATTATATTTATTTGAAAGAACACCAACACATCTCCAACATTTTAACAGCTTCAACATTTTCAACCTCCTGGAGTCTGAGGGTATTTCAGACACTCTGATGTAATCTGACATGCCTTAATTTTTTACAAATTACACCCATCCAAAATGATTACACAAATTACAACTGTTACACAGGTTCTGATCATTACAAACTCAGCAACAACAGTGTCAAAACAGTAAGAGTGTCATAAATCTATATTTTGATTAAATCTGCTCTAAACTTAAACTTTCCAAAAACCTGTTTAAAGTTTTTAGAAATTGTGGTTTTATTTCTAAAGTTTAACAAATGTGAGGTGACACTCTGTTCTCCTCAACCACTAACCCTACATTTAATATTTATGAGATAGGTGTGAACAGTTGGGTGAGAGGCCTTTGTTCAATTCACATTAGACACATTCCAGGCTGCTCAAACCCACCAATGGAATGTCTGGAATTACCATGTCATTATCATATGAATGACAGATTGCGTCTTTTGGAGGGAAAATATGTGAAGCTGTCTGACTCGCTCTCATAGACATGTCTCTGCTTATTTAAGCTCCTCTCGAAAGAATTAAAAAATATTTTGATTCATGCTATATATTTTTGCTATATATATTTGAAAATTAGACCCTTAAAGTTTTCTGGGGTATGTTTAGTTTTGTTTCTAGGATAAAGTCTCAGAGAGTTGTATAAGTGTTTTTGCGGAATTTCGTTAATATGCCACCGGCGGGAGAACCGACTCCAGAGGGTTAATATTTTTTAATCTCTGTGATCAGAATTCCATAAAATCCATGTCAACTGTGTTTTTGAGAATCAATACAGTATCACTAAATATATTATTATGATACTTACATTTAGGTGTTCTTAGGAGTAATGGGGAACATTTGTAACTTAAATTTTTATACAAGCCATCTTTTAAAATCCAAAGATAATGAGAAACTGCAGTAAAACCTAAAATTATTATTTCTGCAGTAAATCAATCAGCAGCAACATAAACAGGACCTCACATGAGCGTGATCCATTACCCTGAATGAATACTTTTACAGTGTACTTCAGTGCTGGTATGCAGTAAGTGGAAGGCCACATTCTCCTGAACTCATATAGATTATGGGCTCATTCCACATTCAGGGTCGAGCAGGTCCCTGGAGATACATTACAGGGTATTAGCTTCCGGCTAACAGCCCGGATAGACATCTCTTTATTTACAGTGCACTAACAGCGTAGAGGACACTATAGTGAGGAAATTAGCAGAGAACATTCAGTGAGCAGGAGGACTATAGGAGCTGGAGGGGGCCAGTGGGAATAAAGCTGTGGAGAGAAGCCACAGAGGAACATATTATACAGCTAAGTGGCTACAGGACCTTTTTTTTTCATATTGAACAGACCTCATATTTTTATATGTGTATTTATCCAACTATCTCATTGTTTACATGGTCACTGGTATTGTAAAAATGGGTTTACAAGAATCATAGTTCCACAATCTTCAATCAGTCAAGACAAATATGTTTCTTTAGTTCAAACTGAAGTTGTGACACTAGATCTTAATATCACTGATGCTGGTGAAAGTGGCTCCATGTGTTATTGGCACAAGTGGCTGAAGGACAGAACCCTGTTGTCACTAAATAAAGTTACAACTTATAATTATAAATACACAAGAACCACATCAAACACTGCATCTGTGGAAGAAACGATCATCAGTAGTGATATAGTATTCACAAGAAATACGTGAAACCACAGAGATCCCAAAGGAAAGCCAAGGTGAAATACAGAAGAAGATATTTAAACCCGGTAGAGGCATGAATTTGATGTGCTGGACTTGGTGCCTGGACATAGACCAGCACATCAACTGAACTTGGCGAAGACAATGCTGGAGGAGGTGCAATTGGTCAGCAATCACCTCTGATAATAGTAAGTATGCTAATCTTGTGCTAACTTGCCCAAAGGCAACTCACTCTTGGATAATAATATTCATGGAAGTTGTTTCTGCAATGCCGCTAACCTACTTAGCATAACCTAACCTAGCATTTGTTAAAAATACCCTACACAATCACAATGCTGGTCAAAGCGATGTTTGAAGCAGTTTTCATTATTTTTGTTAGCGTTTAGCTCCAGGTCTTAGGGAAAACCCATGTGGAGATAGATTTACAATTACCTTTCAGACATTTGGCAAAAGCTCTTGTGGTGAATTTACTACTTGTATGTTTACACCTATATGTTTACTGGAACAACAAATCATTACATGTTAAAACAGGATAATTTAGAAGAGTTTTGCTGGTGTTAGGATCTGTTTGAAACATACATTTGGGGCCCTATAGGTAACCAGAGCTTTTGCAAGGCTAAGCAAATCCTTTGTCTGAGAATATAAGTGAGACCAGATGTGGAGTGTGTAAGTACATTTGTAATCCATACCTTTTTGGGGTCCTCATCCTAAATAGTCACATGTATTCTTATGATGTAAAGCCTTAGGACACGTGAGGGGAGGCCTAAAAGATTTTGGGGGTCTCTTCTTATAGGTGAATAGATCCAGGGGTTGAGACTCTGTTTTTGGGCCTATAAAAAGGGTTTTCTCCTCTTTCTGGAGAGAGATCATTTTCCTGGCTTGTATCTCTCCCCAGCTACCGGGGCTGGGAACAGACCTGTACCTTTTGTTCAAATAAATGTCTTGATGATAAAAGAACAGTGTCTGGGCAGTTTCCCTTTCTTTTCATAACACCTCAACATCTAGAGACGTCCAGAGACGACACTCTTATTTATAGTGACTTCCATTTTCAGTCAGGTTATACAGTGGAACAATGGTTTTCATTTGACCTGGTTATCATACAATTCACACTCCATTTCTTTAGTCTTTTGTATGTATTTCTCATTGTGTTCTGTATGTAAAACTATAGTTATTCTATATAAAATGTATTTTTGTTCATATTTTGGAGTGTCTGGAACAGACTAATTGGATTGACATTATGTCAGAATTACTGCTTCAGTTATCGCTTGTTTCGGTTATCATCAGGCACTTTAGAACAAATTACAGATGACAAAAAACCGAGGTTCCACTGTCTTTTTAACGGAATGTAGCGTTAGGAGTCTTACCCAAGAGCTCTTATTGGTATAGTGTGGTATTGCCCAGATGAGGACTGAACCCCAGTCTACCATATTAGAGGCAGCATTACCTTCTACAATTCAGCAACTACCAATATCTTTAGACTTTAGTTCTTTAAAGGTTCAGTGGTTCACAGGAACCAGAACCAGCTCCAGCATGAGCACTGACACATTGCTGTGGAAAAGTGGTATGAATGTGTGAAGAGTGGATCCTAGCCAGTTAACGCATCCATGTGAATTATCACGTAAACATGATTTATCATATCAACCCTCTAACCTTCTATTAAAATGTACAAACCGGATTCCAAAAAAGTTGGGACACTAA
>BRDA01000009.1:70726-96911 GCA_036984385.1 Crenuchus spilurus | reverse complement strand
TAGATTATGTCTCTCACAGTGGACATGCACCTAAGATGAATATTTCAGACCCCTCCATGATTTCTAAGTGGGAGAACTTGCAAATTCGCAGGGTGCTCAAATGCTTATTTTCCTCACTGTATCCTTCTATCGATCCATTCTGTAAGATTAAATTAAAAGAAAATTTTATTCTGAAATAGAATATTGTGGAAAAAATTCACTTTTGTTCATTATTTCAGTCAAAAAAGATAAACAGTCATATTTTATATTCATTACACATAAAGTGACACATTTCAAGCTTTTTTATGTTAATGTTGAAACTGTCTGAGTAGTAGTTTACTCAAACTCCTAAACTCCTAACATTTGAGATTCTGGAGTTCTGATTTCCACGAGCTAAAAACCAAACTGATCAACATTAAAAACAACAACAACAAAAAAGCCACATGATGTGTAATAAATATATCATTTTTGACAGCTTCCTATTTTTGAGTTCAAATATAAACAACAGTATTCTAATGTTTTATGTATATTTCAATATATTTATTTTAGGTTAAAAAACAACAGTCATAACTTTCCTAGCCATGTGCACCTAACATAAACACAAGTATTAAACCAGAGCCAACACTTCAGAAGTGCTCACTAAAAACTAAACACAAGAGGTTGGCAGAGTGTTCAGGACGCAGACTACAAAACACAGGCAATAAAGTCAATTATTTCTGTACTAAACCTTCTCTCAGCACTGTGCAAACATCATCAGATACTACTGAAAATGTTTACTCTGTAACAATGAGCATCGCTACTCGAGCCACTCATAGCCATAAACCTGCAATTGTGGCTTTTGCATGTGTGTGTATGTGTGTGTGTGTGTGTGTGTGTGTGTGTGTGTGTGTGTGTGTGTGTGTGTGTGTGTGTGTGTGTGTGTGTTTTTCAAGTTGCTTGGTGCCTCTGCTTTCTTTGGAGCAAAAATCTGCCCATCAAATACAGACGTTAAAAAAGATTTATGAATATATGGATTTATGGAAAAGCTAATAAAGGTTCTCTGTGACAGTATATATTAGAAATGGCTTTTTCTCCTTGTTTGTTTGTTTAGCTGTAGACTATTCTTTCTTACACTGCAATCCCAGAGCCCCAATTCCTCTCGCTAAGTGGACGAGAACCTTCACAAGATAGATGGCTGTAGATAGGGCTGATCTTGCAGCCCACAACCTCAAATCAGGCATTTGAGAAAATGATATGATCATAAAATTGAATATTTCCAACCATTTTTAAGAGACTAGTGTTCAAAATGTCATCTAGAGGGTCACTTTTGCATTCTTTACAGGAAAAATGGCATTTTGTAACATCAAAAATGTCATAACCTAACCAAGCTTTCCAAAACATCAGCCAAATTTCACATCATAAAGACTTAAATAGCAAATGACGGCTCTCTCTCTAAATGTTAAAACATGACTTGGATGTACAGAGGACATTTAGTTCTACTTTTAAAAATGACGTATGTACAAGCAAAGGCATGTAATTTGGTTTAAGACCATAGTCAGAAAGTTGTATTGCTCAAATGTTGCTCTTTGATAGCTCAGAAGACTGAATGGACATACTGTAGCTTGAGATCAAAAAGGACACGAGGTAAACAGATAAACAGTCAAAGCATCAGAGCTGAGAAAACTCTTGATTTCAATGAGAAATGAGTTCATATTGAAATTCCAGTATTTTATTTTTACTTTTAAATTTTATTATAATTTTTGACTGTTTTCTCTCCAATGTAGTGGTAGCCAATCAACCCATATGCTAGGGCTCTCCCAATTACTTGAAATGTCCCTTACTCTAGGAGGGTAAAGACTAGCACTAGGCAACCTCTTATGCATGTGATGTCAAGCTCCTCCTGTTTTTCATTCTGCTGCCTATACATCTTTGCTGGGGAGCCAGCGCTTGGAAGAAAGCACAAGGCCCCCAGCTCTGATATATCAGCTAACAGACACCTGAGCCAGTGGACATAGCATGGTAGTATTAATGGGGCACCCTCTATCCACCCAGAGAGGGCACAGCCAGTTTTGCTCTCTCAGGCCCCGACTGTTGATGGCAAATAGGGATTGACATTCCTGATCCTCTGATCATAGTGTCAGTGCCTTAGTGCTCTGAGCCACTCAGGGCTCTGGTTGTAATACATGTCCAAATGTTTGTGGATATCCCTTCTTAATGATCTAATTTACACTGTCACAGCTTGTCTAGTCTGTAGAGAAGTACTGCCCAATAAAATAGGACTCTCTGAAGCAGATAAACATGAACACATTTGCACCATGTCTAATGCCAGGCTAGAGGGGTAGAAAGCCCCCAGCATTGAACTGATTGAGCTGTGGAGATATGGAACTAGAACTGTTCTCTTTGGGATGAGTTGGAGATGAGGTGGTGGTGGTGATCAAACAACATCCTGACCTCACTAACACGCTTGTCACTGAATGTAATCAAATCCTCACAGTAATGCTCCAAAATCTAGTAGAAAGACTTCACTGGACAGTAGAGTGACTCAGTACATTTGTCAATATAGTGTAACAACAGACTAACATTTCCATTTGATCTAATTCTCGTCTAGGAGAAACTACTGAGACATAAAATATTTTCTTTTTGATGTTTCTTCTTTTGGTGAATCAACAGAAAATAATAGAAAAGGTAAATTAAATACTAGAAAAGATTAATGAAATAAGAGAAAATAAAAGAAAAAGTGAAATAAATAAAAGAAAATAATTGAAAAGGTGGATTAAATAGTAGAAAAGATTAATGAAATAATAGAAAATAAAAGAAAAGGTTAATAATATAACATAATAGAAAATGTGAATTAAATATTAGAAAATAACAGAATAGGTGAATTAAATAATAGAAAATAATAGAAAATGTAAATAAAATAAGAGAAAACGTGAAACAAATAATAGAAAATAATAAAACATATCAATTAAATAGTACAAAAGATGAATTAAATAATAGAAAAAAAGAAAAGGTTAAATAAATAATAGAAAATAATAAAAAATGTGAATTAAATAGAAAAGAATTGAAAAAGTTAAATAAATAATAGAACAGTGAGAAATATAATTCTCTGCAATAAAACACATATTAAAGACCAAATTACAGTCTCCTCTGATTGGCTATGAGTTTTTGTGTATGCTGTCCTCATCTCTAATTATCTATGGCCTTAATCCAGACTACATATGTCTCTGCTTCCCCAGTGGCCAAGTCCTACACCCACACACTCTACCGTCCTGCTGATAGACGCTACATCTAGTATTTCAAAGCCACTCAACATGTCTGAGCTAAAACACAGATCTTTAACTCTCCTTCCTCTCCCTCACAGTGTAATTATTATTTTGAGAGTGTGGTCAGGAGAGGCTGTATGGGTTTGGCACCGTCCAGGGCAGTAACGTGTCAGGAGTTTTAATACAGTTTGACTTTTGTTTTATAATCTCTGTGGGCAGACATCACAGGCCCGCTCTTTCTCTGCTTTCCTTGCCCCAGATGAACGTGTACAGATGTTTGTATCTGACTACCATGTGGTGTAGCACTTTTACCTTCACTGCTTCAGTGCTGCCTTTCTGCTCTCAGGTCAAGCAGAGCTCAAGAAGCTTAAAGATCCCACTGACAGCATAATTTAGCCTAAAAATAAGCTTAATCTAAAGCTCAAAGATCTCACTTAGGGACTAAACTGGACCAGACCCAACTTTTCCAGCCATGCTTTATAATATACACTTTATACAGTAAATATACACACATTGGTATACATACACATACATAGAAATAAATCCTGAAAATGTTTGAGAACAAATAAACTCAAATATACTGTTGCTGTCAGTACAAACAGTTGCATCTCCAAAATAAGAGATTTACATTTTCAAATTCATGCTAATGGTAATGCAACAGAATACAATGTTAATATTAATCAGTTTGGGTCATATCTATTGGTCCATTTTTCATTAAATAATACAGGTATCCATATAGTTACAAGGAGGGATTAGTCATCAATATTCTCAGGGTTTCATTCAAGATTCTGTTTTCATTCAATGCTCCTGTTATCATTCAGTATTTTCAGATTTTTAATCAATTTTCTCTGGTTTACATTCAGCATTGTTTGGGTTTCAGTCAAGATTCTCATCTAACATGATGCAACTCATTACCACACTTTTACAAAAGCTTGAGCACCACATCTGCATATTTTAACACACATTTACTCTTTATTTTACATGATCATTTTCAAAAAAAGTGAAATGTGGCTTATGTGAAAGTTTTTTTTTAATTTTAATTAAAAAAAAAATAGAATACATAATAAAAAAAAGATCCATATCAACTGCACTAAAATTCAGAGAAGATATTAGTAAAGGGGTTACATGTTACTTTCACTTAAAAATGTAATGTGTAATATGACTAGGGTGTCCAAACCATTGCATACAATGCATAATCATAGGCAGTTTTGATCAAATATGATAAAAATGGGCAAATGTAACATTTATGACAGATGGAATAAGTCTTTGTTAAGGCTTATGTAGGTTTATGTCATTTATCATGACAAGCTTATGTAGGGGTCCCTACAGTTCCCTACAGTAACTGAACATTCTTATTCTAGAGTTTTATATAACAGATATGGGCCTCGAGCATGACCCTGAATGTGTGTGAGAGAGAGAATGTGGAAGGTAGAGAGACAGAGAGAGAAACAAAGAGATGTGTAACAGTGATATCGTGCTGTGGTACCATGGAAAAGCACTTAAGAGTTCTATGAGACAGTGTTGGAGTTTCCTGTGATCACAAGCACTCACACATTCAGCAACAGCAGCAGCATGATCAAAGCAGCCTTTACGTCCACTCACTCTGCAGCTACTTACACACATTCCCTTACTCTTACCCTTAACCTCGAACGGTCAGGCCTGAGGGGGGACGCTCACTGAGTGCTGCTTGCGTGGTTCATCATTAATGACAGGACCCGTAGAGTGTGTTCAGATACACTATACTCATCAACAAAGCACTAAACATGCTGGATTCCCTAATACCAGACTTGAGCCTTGAGCATCAAAAGCAAGATGTTTTTTCACTGCCTATCAAAGATTTGGGGATATCTAGCACCTCAGGATGCAGATATCATAAATTAACATACTGAATAATGCTTATAATCCAAACATTTGATTTCTCTCTTGTATCAAATCTTTCACTCTCAAGCCTGCCTTTTTGCAAGAGTTAGGCAACAGATACCTTGTTAGTCCAGTAAAGAATTGTTATTGCAATGTTGATCAATATTGTTATAGCTCATAAGTTGGCTGGGCCATAGTCAGCAAACCATTTGGTAGTAATTGTGTCACTGTGGACAGGTGCTAATCCTGCTGGAAAAGGAAATCAGCATCTCCCATAAAGCTTATCAGCAGATGGAAGCATGAAATGCTCTAAAATCTTTTGGTAGGTGTTGACATTGGACTTGATAAAACACAGTGGACCAACACCATCAAAGACTGCAGAAACTGCACACTGGACTTCAGACACTTGGATTGTGTCTCTCCACTCTTCCTCCAGACTCTAGCAGCTGATTTACAAATGAAATACAAAACTGACTTTTATCTGAAAAGAGGACTTTGGAGCAATGAGTAACAGTCCTGTTCTTCTTCTCCTTAGTCCAGGTAAGACACTTCTGATGTTGTCTCTGGTTCAGGAGTGTTGATATTAAGAATATGACAGTTGTATCTTTATATATAATTTATAATGTTTGAAAAAATCAATTCAAAGTGTGAAACATACAGTAAGATGAAATATAGTGTAGACAATGAAGGCTGCTTCACAGTTCTTTTAGGAAATAGAACACATTTTTTGGTTATTATAGTTTGGCAACTCTAATATGAATGTAGTCTTCTATTCCCTCGTTTCCTCTTTGTCCCTCTCTCTCTCTGTGTCCCTTGAGATGAAATGAAATGATAGAACAGACGTGTTCCTGCAAAGAACTTCTCCCGGAGAACTAGTAGAGGGTAGGTGTGTATGTACATGTCTTTGTATTTATTACTTAGTGGGGGACCAAATGTCCTTATCAAAGTGATACAGAACAGTAGAAGTGGGAACATTTTGCTGGTCCCCACTAGGAAACATGCTGTTTTCACAAAAAAACAACTAAGAGAGCAGAAAAACTTTTTTAGGCTGCTGAGGTTACGTTTCAGACATTAGGTTTAGGTCTAGGTGTAGTATTGCTCAGTAACAGTAGTCTCACAAATGCAGCAATACCAGAATGTGTGTATGTGTGTAGTGGGTCATGTCCCTTTATGAGCTGACGTAACGCACAGTAAAACACACACCCCGCCACACTGACTACGAGCTGGAGATGTGTTGGACAGACCTCTGCATGATCAGGACTCTACCCCAAACACCAGCAGAGGAAGTGCACATTCACAGGTACAATCCTGCACGTGTGTTTAGATACTTAGCTGGACGTGGAGGACAGATTAGATTTCAGGGAAATGACTGGCACAGTCATTACACCTGAGTGTAATAGGTCTCCATTCTGGCGTAAGGCATCGTGGACTTGGAGTAACCAGTTCCTCTGCCATTAGATGAAGGAAATGAACAAATGGTTGAGATGGTCCATGAAGCAGCATCAGTGCAGTGGAATGATTTCTTACAATGAAGAGAACAGGAAAGAACGTCGAGCAGAGGCCAAGTACACAGGTGTTTATCTTTAAGAGGCCCCGAGTTAACCATCTCTGATTAATCAGATCTATTTAGGTTGTATTTAGTACAACAGAAAACAAATAATGGTTTAAATTCATGAAAAAAGTTCTCAAAAGCATTAAAAATGGTAAACATTCATATTTTGCATTGTTTTGTGACACATTTCATGCTTATATTTATTTTATTGTTGATCAGTGTGGCATGAAACTCAAAGCCAGTATCTCTAATTATTACAATATGTGATTGTAAGTAAATGCCTGTTCAACAGTATAAATACGGTGTACCTCAGAGCTACAACTGCCACATTCCTAATGTCAACACTCCTGAACCAGAGACACCATCAGAAGTGTCTTACCTGGACTAAGGAGAACAAGACCTGGACTGTTTGTTCAGTGCTCTAAAGTCATATTTTCACATTAAAGTCAATTTTGTTTTTCATATGTAAATCAAGGTCCAGAGGTGTCTGAAGTCCAGTGTGCAGTTTCTGCAGTCTGGGATGGTTTGAGGTGCTGGTGTTTGTACACTGTGTTTTATCAAGTCCATATTTTAGAGCACTTCATGCTTCCATCTGCTGAAAAGCTTTATGGAGATGCTGATTTTCTTTTCCCACAGCTGCTCACAACTACTACTGAGCATCATATTACTGTGCTTTTATTGTCCAACTCATGAGCTACATCATACTGATCATACAACATCTACAAAAAGGCTTGAAAGATGCCATTTATGACATTTCCAATTTTTTGATGCATGACCTTTAGAAATTAGATTTGGCACATCTGTCATGTAAAATTGATGGTCAAGTGGAGGTAATTAACACTGATAGGTCACAAACACAAATGTGAACCTGGAACAGTGGACCTGAGCAAAACATTAGAATTGAGTGACCCGGCTTGTAAACAGCTTGTGAACAGAATTTTATAAAAGCACCAGTACTGTTTGTGCCAAAAGACAAAGGTGAACTGAGGAGATCTATACTCACACATACACACGTGCAGTAAGGCATGACCTGAACATGGCTCCGAAATGTGGCGCCGCTGCCTCCTATGAGGCCACAGTGGCCAATTTGTGCAAGTTGTGTGTTTTGTCAAAAACGTGGAAATTGCTAACCAAGCGTGCGCACTTAGGCTTCCTGTGTGAGTGTGTGTGAGCTGCGTGGGAATGTTTGTTAGTTGACGATGGCTGTAGACAGTGTGTCATTGTTTCCTCTACTCATGTCAAGCGCTGAGGATACCCAGTTACTGCTAACTAACAGTGCATTTTGTGTATGTATGTGCTGCCCTGGTAAATGTGACTGTGAGGGTCAGCCTTGAGCTGAGTCTAATTGGAGCTCCCTTTAGATGTTGATTAGACATGCTTTCCATATCCTGTCCTGTGCAAAAGTCTTAAGAATAGTGTTTAAAGCCATTTAGGTTGGTAACAAATTCAGTTTGTGCTTATAAAAAGACAATACATCAATCGGCCAAAATATTTAAGCTAATCTGCTAATATATAGTAGTCTTCATGGACTCTGAATCCACTAACTTGAAGTAGTGAAGGTGTACTGAGAATACACCACCCCTATATTTATTACCACCCAATGGCATGAGTGGTGCCCTCGGGCCATTGATGCCAGAGGAACAATGACAGCAGTAAGTGGTACAGATCTAGAAATGTGCCACACTGGACCAGTGAGCCTTTATAATGAACACAGAATAAGGAAAGTGTCAAAGATCATGACTGAGCGATTACTGTTACATCTGGGCCTGCAAAGCAAACGCATGATTAAAGTGCTCAAAATATTGTGATATTATGATTTGACTGTCTGTTTTTTCTGGAGTCAGAACAGAATCAAGTCAACAGAAAACAGAAATTTCCAGAAAAGCTGGGAAACATTACAAATTTTTTTAATAAAATTTAAATCAGTAATTTGTTAATTCAGCTTTATTCATCAAACAAAAAGGACAAAGAAAATACAGTTTTCAGTAACAATCTTAAATCTTTTTGTTAAATATGAACACATTTTGAAATTGATGCATCAAAAAAGCTGGGACAGAGGCATGTTTACTACTGTGTTACAACACCTTTTCTTTTGATTAAACACCTGAATCATTAATGAATTTAACATGCTAATTGTTTCTCAAGTGGGATTTTTGTCCAATCTAGCTGGGAACAAGATTTGAGTTGCTCAACAGTCTGTTGTCACTATTTTCTGATTATCCTCTTTGTGATGCTCCAGACATTTTCAATAGGAGACAGATCTGGATTGCAGCCCAGTTAATCAAGCAAACAATGTCTTTGAAACCACACTGTTGTAATACAGTGGTGCTTGAGTTTGTGAACACTTTAGAATTTTTGAGATTTCTGCATACATTTGAAATTTGCATAAATTTGACCTAAAAATCATCAGATTTTCACACATAAAATGTTATACTTGGTCATTTATTTATTGAGGAAAATGATCCAATATGACATATTTGTGAGAGGCTAAAGTATGTGAACCTTTGTTTACAGTATCTGGTGTGACTCCCATTTGCAGCAATAACTGCAACTAAATGTTTCTGGTAACTGTTCTTTAAACATTGTTTGGTAGAACAACTTGTGTGTTTAGGGTCGTTGTCTTGCTGCATGATCCACCTTCTCTTGAGATTTAGTTCATGGACAGATGTCCTGACATTTTCCTTTAGAATTCTGTGATATAATTCACAATTCATTGTTACATCAATGATGGCAAGCCATCCTGGCCCAGAGGCAGCAAAACAGGCCCAAACCATAATACTACCACCACCATGTTTCACAGATGAGATAAGGTTATGCTGGAATGCAGTGTTTTCCTTTCTCCAAACATAACACTTTTCATTTAAACCAAATACTGTAGTTCTATTTTGGTCTCATTCGTTCACACAATATTCTTCAAGAAGCCTTCTGACTTGTCCACGTGATCTTTAGCAAACTACAGATGAGAAGCAACATTCTTTTTGGAGATCAGTGGCTTTCTTTTTGTAACCCTGCTTTGCACACCATTGTTGTTCAGTGTTCTCCTGATGGTGGACTCATAAACATTAACATTTGCCAATGTGAGAAAGGCCTCCAGTTGTTTAGAAGTTACCCTGGGGTCCTTTATGACCTCATCAACTGTTACATGCCTTGCTCTTGGAGTTATTTTTGTTGGTCGACCACTCCTGGAGAGGGTAAAAATGAGCTTGAGTTTCCTCTATTTGTACACAATCTGTCTGACTGAGGATTGGTGGAGTCCAAACTCTCTTGAAATGGTTTTGTGACCTTTATTGAAAACACCTGACTCTAAATTCACCTTCAGATTAACTGTGACTCCTAGAGGTTTACATACTTTAGCCTCTCACAAATATGTCATATTGGATCATTTTCCTCAATAAATAAATGACCAAGTATAATATATTTTGTCTCATTTGTTTAACTGGGTTCTCTTTATCTACTTTTAGGACGTGTGAAAATCTGATGATGTTTTAGGTCATATTTATGCAGAAATATAGAAATTTCTAAAGAATTCACAAACTTTCAAGCACCTCTGTATATGCAGAATGAGACCTGAGATTGTCCTGCTGAGTCCCTGAGAAAAAGCGTCAGCATGTACATCTCTCAAAAATACCAACATAAGCCTTCACATCAATTACGTTTTACTGAAAACATTGAAAGTCCTTCTGAGAGAGGACACGGGAGCTGTTTTAAAGAACAAAATCCCCAGTCATACAGAAAATTACTTAATGTTATTTGCTCTTATTTTAACATTAACATTACTGAGCAAACACTGACAGTCCTGATAAACAGCTTTTTAAATCTAATTTCTGTAACATTTGCACAGTAGATATGAAACTGTATACATGTAAAATGTACAATTCATCACCTTACAGTTCAACAGGAGTCTCTTTAGCTTTAACAGGCTGAAGAAAAACATTCAACAGAGAGAGAACATGGTCAAGGATCTGAAGGAGAAAACTCATTTACTGTGAACAGGCAATGCAATACGCCCTCCATGCCAGTACCAGGCTGCATTAGAAGAGCTTAATTTTCCTTAAGGGATGACAAATGGGGTAAGAAAAACACTTAAGGCAGAATGAGCCACTGAAAAGGCTCAAAGCCTCGGAGACTTTAATATAATTCAAAAATGTACATTCGCACACTTGACCTTCCTCTTCGCACGCCAGCATTCTCCCCCATCCATCCGTGTTAGCCGTGTGTGTGGACTTGTTCTGGGCAGGTAATTAGCATTGCTGATGCAGAGGGTGAAAGGGCTCCTCGGAGAGCAGTGAGGGAAAGTTTAAGAAAACAGGAGGTGGACGGGACCTGCCTTTGCTTAGCGATCTGTGGACTAGTGGGACATTCTCAAGGCTCTCCCAAATCATTCGCCAATACATTCCCTAAACGTCTTCGGTGATTTCCCTGAACAGTAAGCGCAGAGCCACCACTCAAAGCATTCCAACAATGCTGTCAATGTCCTCCGCTTTACGTTTTCAATGCCTTCCCCAGGCGTTGACTGTGCACTGTCTAAATACTGTCAAAGAGATTGTAAGCATGTTCTCTTAGCTTTGTCCTTGTGTTTTGCCAGTGAAGGCCTTGAACCCTGCTTAGACTGTGTATACTGTACGTCAGGGCTGCTTCTGATGACCACTGAAATAAACACTCTAGAATGAACTTTTCACTTCTTGCACTTTTGCAAGAAATTAGCATCACGTGCACAGCAAACTTCAATGTAAAGCCTCAAGGCTCTTCTCATTGTGCAGGAAAGATAAGAATGAAAGAGAAAAAAGCATCTTTGACTGCATAGTCATGTTAATTGTGCAGAGCAGCTCAAGGTAAGGCAGGTCCTCAGGCCTCCACATTACAGACATGAGCTAATTTAGGCATAATGAACTACAGGCTCTCCTTTTTTTCCTTTCCCACTAAATATCCTTTCCTACTTCTCTTAATTCTAATGCTATTCCATTTCCCCGCTATGTCCTTTTCCACATTGGTCTGTCTTGGTCTCTTTCTCTCTGGTCAGATGAGAAAAACAGGGCAAGCTAACAGAGCTAAAAGCCTTGTGACTGGATTAACTGTCCAGACAATGCTGTGTCACTTGCAACCCACTGGCTCAAAAATGTCCCCAAGCAGAACCACATATTACAAGGCAAGTGAGAACACGAGACGTATTGAATGGAAATGGAGAATCGGTAACTGAGACAGAAATGGACAAATAGGAAAGTGAAAGAGAGAGCAAGTCAAGGAGAAATATATTTTTTTTCCTCTAAAAATTTGATGTATGTGATTGAAAAAAGACTTTTCACAACCATATGCAATATGGAATTTTCAAGCTACAGTACATTGGTTCAGGCTGTACTCACACTATGCCCAGTTGCCCAAACATGAGTTTCATCCCTCCCCACTCCCCTGTCCTCACACTGTACAATTTGACTTTTCTTTGTTGGATAAATTCGACATAGCCCCGCACAGTGGACTTCATGTCTAAGTTTTTGGCTTTTTAAACGTCGTTTTGGATGTGCCAACACAAAGCTCTCTCATACACTTAGATTTGTCCATTATACTGACAGTGACCCATCACCCAAATAATACCAGCTCTGTGGTGGTCCTGACCATTGAAAAACAGTTTGCCAGAAGCCATGTAGGCTTGCAAACAGGATTTCTTATGTCTTTCTTTTAACAATGGTTTTCTTCTTGCCACTCTTCCATAAAGGCAATATTTGTGGAGTGCAGACTTATAGTTGTCCTGTGTACAGATTCTCCCACCTGAGCTGTGGATTTCTGCAGCTCCTCCAGAGTGACCATGTGCCTCATGACTGCTTCCTGAGACCAGTCACACTTTTAACACTAGAATTCCCAACCTGATGAAAATTTTCGTGCGTCGTCACAAATTCAGTCTCACAGAGACTCTCCCTCAGTTTTAGTGAGAGTAAGTCATCTTTCCACAAAGGAAAAAAAATATTTATATAAAATAATAGAGCAGGAATCATGCTACAGGCTTGCATGTGCATATTTACACAAACACACACGAGATGAGCCGAGCGAGCGGCCAAGGCCGAATCGAGCCGAGCAGCTGAGGCCGAATACCAAAACAAAACTTGCCCTACGACATGCTCCCTAGACCCTACATACTAGCCCTACAGACTCTCATTTACATCTCATTACCTCTCGAATGGCTCACAAGAAGGGTTTTTTTTCTGCAAACCTGGGAAATGCAGTGTTAAGATTTTTTAATTTGATCTGATTAAAATTTGGAAAACCATGGATCATTTTCATTTCACTTCACAATTATGTGGTATGTTGTGTTGGTTCATCACTTAAAATTTCAATAAAATACATTTACGTTTGTGGTTGTAAGGTGACAAAATGTCAAAAAGTTCAAGGGGTATGAATACTTTCCGTACCCACTGTATTTTGTCTTAATCACTTCTCAATTAAACCAAACATCTATTTTGGCCATATCTATGTTCAAAACCTTATTTCAATAACTTTCTGGCTTGTCCATGTAATCTTTTACAAACTGCAGATGGGCAGCGATGTCATTTTTGGAGAGCAGAAAGTTCCTCCTTGCAACCCTTCCATGCACACCATTGTTGTTCAGGGTTCTACTTTGACTTCTTTTGTTACAGACTATTTCACACCTTGCTCTTAGCATGATCTTTGTTGGTCAACCCTGGGGAGGGTAGAAATAATCTTGTAATAATCTAATTTCATCCATTTCCACTTAATATTCCCGATTGTTGATTGGTGCAATTCAAATGCTTCAGAAATGATTTTGTAACTTTTTCAGTCTGATCATCAACACGGTTCTTTTGAAGTCCTCAGAAATCACATTTGTTTGTGACATGGTACACTTCCACAATCATGTGTTGTGAAGATCAGACTTGCTCAATCCCTGTTCTTTAAATAAAACAGGGTCGACACTCATTCCTGGTTGTCATCCCATTGATTTACTCAAATTTCACCTTCAAATGATCTGCTAATCCTAAAGTTTTACTTACTGTTTCCACTCAGAGATGTGTAATATTGGATAATTTTCCTCAAGAAATAACTTGTGTGACAATCATATGAAGGTTTCAAGCACCACTGTAGTTTGAGGATATTCATATACATTTGACCATATTCTGGTTGTAATTTCCATTTAATATACTCACCCCCCCAACCCATAGCCTGCATTAATCTATGACCAACCACCTGTTGACCATTTTACTAGAATAACAGCAAGATAAGAAAGACCTATTGACTTTTCAGGTAATGTCCACAGGTCTGCAACCCATCTACAGCTGTGTAAATTAAAGGATACTACATTTTATCAGTTTCAACACCATACAAACTACACTTGATTGTTTCAATATTGATGTTAAAAAGCTCATTTATGAAATTCAGTTTTACCTGCTGCATGAGTAAAGCATAAGTGGTGAAGAATAAGTGTCTAGGACCCTAAAGGAGGAAAAAATAAGGAATTCTGAGGTCAGTCTAGAGTCTGAAGCAGAGTGCTTTCCTCAGGGGTCTCTTCTGAAGGAATATCAAACTTCAGTAGCATGGAGACCCCCTTAACCCCAGTTGCTCACCCACACACCCACCTCCAGCTCGTCTCTGCAGAACCGATCCGACTCAGGCCGGACAACTGTGGGACTTATCAAGTCCACAGCAGGAAAACTGGGGGCTGATTCACATTGTTAAATCAAATTGATTCAAGTGTATATCAGGAGGGAGACCCACTTAATTCAGCTCTAATGACTTCAGCCAGAGCAAGTGGCAGCAGATACAAGTTTGGACTGTCTCGGCCCTGTTAAAAAGGTGGGTTATCAGGAGGATTTATGGAGAGGAAAGAAAAAGCCAGGATGGATGCGCTCCATCAACCCTCCCGCTGGACAGAGCAGTGGTTACAGGCCAGATGAAAGAGTCCAGAGCTTCGTCGTGCTGCTTCTGAGGTTGCTAAACAGCTCTGTTAAAAGACAGACTGGAAAAAGTCTCTCCGATTTCAGCCTCTCTTCTCTCTGACCCGACAGTGCACGCACGGTCATGGTGTAACCAGAAAAGCCATGATTAGGATCAACAAGCTCGGTGATGAAGTCATTCTTTGGAGAGGGAACAGACATAAAGAGACATACTGTATATTATCTTAAATCAGATATACTGATATAAACTCGTAGTCAGGCCAGGATATCTCCGATTCGCATGTAACATGGTGCAAAAAACGAGAGAGAGAACGAGAGAGAGAGAGAGAGAGAGAGAGAGAGAGATTCGTTAATTCTTCAAATCAAATCAAATCAAATCAAATTTTATTTGTCACATATATAGTAATACATGGTACAACTTGCAGTGAAATGCTTAGACAACAGTCTGCCCACACAATGCTATTTGAGGATAAAAGTGTTTTTTAAAAGTAAAATAAGAGTAAAAGTAAAATCTAAATAAAGAATAAAGTGCAACATGCAATAGTGCAAATAATTTAAAAAGTAAATAGAATTATTATTTTTTTAAGTATATGAATATGAATGAATATAAAGTGCACAGTACAGTGTGTATACAGTGTATACAGGTAAGTGAGGACATTGAATTGTTCAATTTGAATTGTTCAATTTCCATCATGGTGCATTTGTCCTGACAGTCACTGAAACTGTCTTTTTAATGCAGTGGGGTGTAGTGTGTTATGATGAGTCAGAGTCCAGTGTGTTATGTATGTGTGGATGTGAAAGTGTTCTAGTCTCTGTCCTCATTCAGGATGCGTATGGCTCGTGGAAAGAAGCTCTTCCTCATTCTCTCTGTGTTTGCCCTCAGGGTTCTGAAACGCTTTCCTGAGGGTAACAGAGAGAACAGTCCGTTGTTGGGATGACCAGTTCATTTGTAACTACTGGAGTTGAACCAAAAATTTTATGTATTGAAATGTTTCAATACTCAAATTTGGCAATGAATTCTATAATCTTTCAATACTTTCTAAAAGAAATCAACTGTATTTTGCTTTAACTGAACAGTTCTGGGGTGGCACAGTGTATCTGTGGTTAGCATGCTTGCCTCTCAGCGCAGAGGTCTTTGGTTTGAGTGCCCATCTGGTGGAGTCTCTATGTTCTCCCCGTGTGAGCCGGGGTATCCTCCGGAGTCTCGGATTTACTCCCACAGTCCAAAAACATGAAGGAATTGGTTGTTGTTGATACACTTTTTTGTCCCAATAGGGGAAATTCATCTTGGACAACCCATAACTGCATCACAAAAACTATCAGACAAACACATAGACTAGACATACAAACAACCACATAATCAAACATTAAAGTAAATATAATAATAATAATAATAATAATAATAATAATACATTGCTCACTTAATAGCATTACATTTAATTGATGCAGGCAGAAAAGAAAATACTTATTTAATCGACACCTTGGCTTCCTAACTCTCCTACCAGAAGGGAGAAGCTGGTCTGGATCAGAAATAATTTTCCTTGCTTATTGGATAACAGATTGCTCATAGACTGCATTAAGAGAGGAGTGGTGGCAACCACCAGTAAATTTTCAAGAAACTGATTTGAAATTTTTACTTTTACAGGACTAATTGTCCTGGTGTGAGTGTACATATGTGTCAGCACCGTCCAGGGCCTCACCCTCTCTCCCTGTCATTTGTGCCTGAGTTCGTCCTTCACCCACCTGTGATATCACCTCATTGTTCCATGTACGTTCCCTCGTATGGCTCCTCTTGTCATTTTCTTCGTGAGTCATTGCTATCTGTACTATCTGTGAGATTAGCACTAGCGTCGGTCTTTGTCTCTGTGTTATTGAGTTATAATAAATACTGTTTGTTGAACTTTCTGATCCTGTCTCTTGTCTTTGTTTGTGTGCCTAGTGATTGATTCTGGCTACAGTCAAATTAGTGTAGAGCCCTGTCCAGCACCCAGTGAAGGATGACCAGGATGGATGGGTGAATGAAGAGTTATGTAGAGATTACAGAGATTACATTTAAGAATAGACATGTTCATTCAACTGTAGAAATGTGTATGTTCTGCCAAATAAAACTGGCAGAGTCAGAGTATTGATTTGATATTGAGTATCATGACATTACTCTTAGTATTGGTATCAAATCAAAAATCTGGTTTCGTGAGCAGTAACTACACAGTGTAAAATAGACAAACTTGCTTTTGTGGTTGCAGACACTGTACAGCATGCTAGTATTTATAAACATGGACAAACGTATTCCACAGCTATATAAAGCATCAGGATCTATCTTGAAGCCTAAATTTTGCCTGCACTTTTGTCCATGTTTTTTACAGATAAGCAGCCAACAGAAGTTTGCATCTGCAGCTGTGGTGGTGCTCATCTGCACTTTTGGAAGGCTATTAGTGGCACTGTGGCAGAAACTCAATCTCGGAAGCATGCATTCCTCTCCTGCCCACTCTCTGGACGAAACCCCTGAACAGGCTGATGCAACGCTCACTGTTTAGAGAGACATCCCTTCACATTGAGTTTCTCTCCCTCTGCCCTACTGTTTTACAGAACAGCTCAAAATTACACTCAGACAGAATACTGCATGAGCTTCTAGACACACAGACACAATGTTAACTGACCGTCTCTACTGCACACAGAGTAGAGAGCATAGCAGTGCAAAATGAAGAGGAAGGCAGTGGGGCTTGTGTTCTGTCCGCTAGAACAATTACAATCTAGAACAGTTTGCATGAGGTATCAAAAGCAGGGAACATTCTAGAACACTGAGAATCATGGAGAATATTCTAAAACAGTGGGAAAGGGGAGTAGATTCTAGAACCATCGTGAATGAGAAAGACTCTAGAACTGTTATAAATGTGCCACAGAACATTCGAGAATGCAAACATTTTAGAACTTGTGAAAGGGTGTAAGGAGAAGAAATTTTAGAACAGTGTGTATGGGGAGGATATTCTAGAAGAGTGTGAACAGGGAGGAGATTCTAGAACAGCTGTGAATGAGGGTCTGCAACATTAGGTGAATATGGTACATAACATTCTACTACCATATGAATTGCAACACTCTGAAGGCCTGTGATAAAGGGGTATATGGGAAGAAACTCTAGAAGCACGCAAAAGGGGAGGACATTTCAGAACAGTGTAAATGGGATTCATGGAGAGAACATTCTAGAAGAGTCTGAAAGGGGAAGATGTTCTATAACAGTGTAAATGGGGGTTAGTGGAGATTATGTTCTAGAAGAGTGTGAAAGGAGAGGACGTTCTAGAACACTGAATAGGTTTACACAGAGAGGACATTCTAGAAGAGTCTGAAAGGGGAAGACATTCTAGAACTGCGTAAATGAGGTTTGTGGGAAGGGCACTTTACAGAATGTGAAAGGAGAGGATGTTCTAGAACAGTTTAAAAGTGGTAAATGGGGAGGATGTTTTAGAACAGCATAAATGGGGTTCACAGAGATTATGTTCTAGAAGAGTGTGAAAGGAGAGGATGTTCTAGAACAGTTTAAATAAGGTTCGCACGGAGAAGACATTATAGAAGAGTCTGGAAGGGGAAGATGTTCTAGAACAGTGTAAATGAGGTTAATGGGGAGGACATTCTAGAATAGCACAAATGAGGTTAGTGGAGATTTCATTCTAGAACAGAGTGAAAGGGAAACACATTCTAGGACAATTAATAAAGAAGGCATTTTGAAAGGGAAAACATTCTAGAACAGTGATGAAAGGATGAAAGAACAGATGAATGGGCAGAACATTCTAAGGGAATGACAAGGACATTCAACAACAGTGCAACTAGGGCTAAGAGTTGAACGCAGAGAGACATGTGAGGCAAGAAATGGTAGAATACTCTAGAACAGTGAATAGGGAAACATTTTAGGCAGTCAGTAACCATGCTAGAACAGGGGGGAATAGCTATTCTAGTACAAAGTGTTCGTGTGCTCTGACCTATAGACTACACAGAGATTAAAACATGAAATCCATCAATTTCAGTGTGTTAGAAGGTTAAAACATTGTGACATTCATTCCCTCCACTCCCCAAGAGACTCCTTCACATTTCCACTGTACGCTGAACAGCCTGCCACTCACACTCTCTGTTCACGCAGGTTAAGTGGCTGTTTGGCAGCAAGTCCAGGCGTCATTTGAAGCCCGTCACTGACGGCCATGTTCTTCCAACTGTAAGTGAATCCAACCAACGTCAGACGGGGGAAAATAAACATTAGTGGATGTAACTGAAGTTGGTTAGAAGGAGTGAGA
This sequence comes from Crenuchus spilurus, assembly GCA_036984385.1. Classification (NCBI taxonomy): domain Eukaryota; kingdom Metazoa; phylum Chordata; class Actinopteri; order Characiformes; family Crenuchidae; genus Crenuchus; species Crenuchus spilurus. Next base: position 78,100 of record BRDA01000009.1, on the reverse strand, counting down.
GAAGAGTGTAAAGAGTGTTGGACTTTTCACCCCTGCAGCTCAATCCCAGTGATCAGTAAGCTGGTTAAGTGAAAGGGGCATCTGAGCGTTCTCAAACTGAGCCCTCTCAGCCTCAAGCAGACAGTCCTGAGGAGAGGTGGCACCAGCACTAACCAGATTAAGACCTTTTTTCTCTCCATGAAGTCTTTCCTTTCACTCTAATTTTCCTCCTCTTACTCAATCCTGCCCAAGTTGGTACAGCCAGTGGTACACCAAAGCATGAGAAAGTGAACACATACACACACTCACACACACCTTATATCTACACTTGTCCGTTTGAGCTCCACTGACCATATAGGTGCACTTTGTAGTTCTACAATTACAGATTGTAGTCCATCTGCTTCTCTATATACGTTGTTACTCTGTTCTTCAATGAACAGGACCCCCACATGACATTATTTGGGTGGTGGATCATTCTCAGCACTGCAGTGACACTGATGTTGTGGTGGTGTGTTAGAGTGGATCAAACACAGCATGATCCAACACCCAAATAGTCAACCGTACTTCCTGTCCAGATTTTGCATTCATAGGGAATCACAGTCTGGACAGATCTAGCCTTTGTTTAAAGAGACAAATGGATACATTTGAAGATATGGAAGCTGTAGTGAACATTATGCAATAAAAACTTCAGAACTCGTGAGTTCTTAACAAGTCAGTACTACAACATCACTCATTCAAACGGCTTCCTGGCCAATCACAAGTTACTACTCAACTTTAAAAGAAGCATCTTGTTTCTGCTCTGTTGATTTCAGGTGCTGATGCATTGACACTATCCTTCTTTCTCTTTATCACCACCAGGTTGGACCCGGTCCTGTTGCTCAGGGGAATGGCTTCACCCCTGCCGCCCATCTATCCGGCAGTATCTGCTAAAATCTGAATGCTGCAAGACCAGTGCTGGGAATGGGGTCTACACCAAATACTCTACTACTTAATTTAAACTCTATCTATTAATATATCTGAATCCAGATCAGCCTGTGGAGGATGGGTTCCATTTATTGAGCCTTGGATCCTCTCAATGTTTCTTCCTCCTACTCCTAGGAAGTTTTTTGTTGCCATCATTGCCTTTGGCTTGCTCAAAGGGAGCTAGAATCTGGTTTTCATCGCTTCTTATAAATTGCGAATTACGATTAATCAATCCTTGCATCGTGCATCCTAATGTGGATTCAAATACAATTATTTTCTTACTCCTGTTTAAGAGTTTTTATGGCAGAACTTCAGTTATTCATCCTTGCTCTGTGACTGCTGGATCATTTTTTCTTTATGATTGATCCAAGTAAACAATCATGGACCACTTCAACATTTTCTCCATCAACAGTAAATTCCTGTTGTCTTCTTCATATTGAGGTGAAGTCTAAATTTTTCATCTGTTCTAACTTAAAAAAAAACTTCAGGTCTTCCTAATGTAGCATTTGCATATGGAAGGCAACTGAATTTTCTTCCACTAATCTTAGATCCTTGGTCTCTCAAAGATTCAATGACCAACTTGAATAGGTATGGTGATAGAGGACAGCCTTGTCTATCTCCTGTGCCTATGTGGAACCACTCTGTCCGTGATTGTGGTTTGTGGCTCAGCATAGAGAATAAATATTGGTTTATTTTAATTAGCATTACTTTCATGGTTTTGGAAAGTAACGTGGAAAGAACAAGAGACAAAGACGTACAGACATCAGGAATGCAAGTGTTTTACACTCAGGCTCTTTTTGACCTACTAAAGCCCTCCTGGGTTTGAGCTGTATGGGGTTGGAAGCTGAGGGACTGAAGCTTATGTGGTCATGTGCTGGTTGATGGTTTGGCTTGGCAGTTCATCAAGCAGCAGTTGAAATTCCCTGGATTGGAATAGCTGAGACTGTCCTTTGCAAATCTTTGCAAAAGATTTTGTTGTAACAGCTAACACACACACTCAAAAAAGAAATGCTTTAAATGAACTTAATTTAATCATGGACAGTGGTTCCACACAAAACAATTGTTTGTTCAACATAAAAATCTCTTTTGAAGGCTACACAAAAAACTTGTGTGATTAAAACACAACCCAATTTTGTCAATCCAACTCAAAGTAGTCATGTTCACCTAAGCCAATTCAAATACTTTACAGTAACTTATAAAAATAAGATTCTCAGTCCATCGCTGGGTCACAAACACAATTTAGAGAACCCAATTCACCTGACCTCCATGTTTTTGGACTGTGGGAGGAAACCGGAGACCCCAGAAGAAATCCACGCAGACACAGTGAGAACATGGAAACTCTGCTCAGATGTGGACTCGAACCCAGGACCTCAGCGCTGAGAGGCGAACGTGCTAACCACTAAGCCACCGCTGGTCTCTGTTTGGGTGTTCTCCCTGTGTCCATGTGGGTTTCCATTGGGTTCTCCAGTTTCCTCCCACTTCTATTCTAAACATAATTACTCAGTACAATGCAATAAGTCAAAATTTATAGAAACATGACAGAACCTGAGAAGAAACATGAAAGAAGAAACAAGTTGCTTGTCAAACTTGCTTGTATTTCATTGAAAGAAACTCTTATCTGCTGGAAGCAGATGTGGCACCACCGTGCTGCCTCAATGTAACTAAAGTTAGCACAACTAATGGGCGGCACGGTGGCTTAGTGGTTAGCACGTTTGCTTCTCATCGCTGCGGTCTTGGGTTCGATTCCCCATCTGAGCGGAGTTTCCATATTCTCTGCGTGGGTTGTCTCCGGTTTCCTCCCACAGTCCAAAAACATGGAGGTCAGGTGAATTGGGTTCTCTAAATTGTGTTTGTGACCCAGCGATGGACTGAGAATCTTATTTTTATAAGTTACTGTAAAGCATTTGAATTGGCTTAGGTGAACATGACTACTTTGAGTTGGATTAACAAAATTGGGTTGTGTTTTAATCACACAAGTTTTTTGTGTAGCCTTTAAAAGAGATTTTTGTATTGAACAAACACAATTGTTTTGTGTGGAACCACTGTCCATGATTAAATTAAGTTCATTTAAAGCATTTCTTTTTTGAGTGCAGAACTCACCTTTTAATTGGAAGTCACATGAATGAGGCATACAAATTCAGAGATTATTTTACTTTCATCATGTTCAGTGTCTTTTTACAATACACATAACTGGCTAGCAGACTGTTCAATGTATAGCTGAATCAAAGGCAATGTTCAGTAATAACCAGTAACACAGAATCAAAGTACCTCTTGTGATCTGAACAAGTCCTACAGCTGTTTTGATTCTAGTTCTATTAGGATATTGTGGAGTCCATCCGCACATAATCTGCCATTGCCTGCTTTGGCTTTGTATCTGCATCCTTTAAGAACAGATTTCAGTAGATTATCATATGTTAATAATTTAATTTAAAAACTAATTTATATTAATTACATAAAGTGACATATTTCGAGCCTTTTTTCTTTTAATGTTGATCAGTGTGGCTTATAGCTCATAAGTTGGTCAATCAAACAGTAATATGATGGTCAGTAGTAGTGTTGGCACTGTGGGCAGCTGCTGAGCATCTCCTTAAAGATTGTCAGCAGATAGAAGCATGAAGTGCTCTAAAATCTCCTGGTAGATGTTGACTTTGGACTTGATAAAACACAGTGGACCAACACCAGAACCTCAAACCATCACAGACTGCAGAAACTGCACACTGGACTTCGGACACCTTGGATTGTGTGTCTCTCCACTCGTCCTCCAGACTCTTAGCAGCTGATTTACAAATTAAATGCAACAATAACAACTAAAGTGCAGCCTGTGAAAGCAGACACAGTGGACATGGTATCAACAACCACAAATTAACTTTTTTAGCATTAAGTTTGTGAAGTTAGTGTTCAGTGTATTAATTGCTAAACACAGGACAACGGTGTGAATGCTGGAAATGAATCAGTGGATAAAGAGGAGTTTCATCAGCATAAAAATGGAAGTTGGATCCATGTGAGCCAATAATATTACCAAGCATAATAATACTTGTGCATTCCAAAAAATGAGAATATTGTGAAAAAGTTCAAGACTTTAACAGTTTATAGGAAGAATAAGTTTAATGTTTTCTTATTCATCATTACATTTCATTTTGCCAGTGTCTCTCAGTGATGAAAATGTATTTAAGTGGAATGTTCACCTAAAATAATGTGATCAAGTTGGGGGTGGCAGAAGAGAAACAAAAATGAGTCGCAATCCAGAGCTTTAAGTGAAAATGGAAGATAAAAATTTAACAGCCAAAATAAAAACAAATGGCTTTAAAAATCACTGAATAAAGAGAAGAAATTTCAAATTGAGATATCTGCTGAAATGCCATGATTAAACCCTTATAACCATAAAATCTTACTGCACTTTTTACTGAAACATTCTCTCAGAGGCTGAAAATGAGAGCAAACTATTATATTAAAATATACTGTGTGGACAAAAGAACTGAGATACCTGCTCATTCATTGTGAGCATTCAGTGACAAGAGCATCAGAATGTTGAATTATCACCCCTCCTCATCCCAAAAACAGTGGAGCACCATCACTGCCGAGCACAGTGTTCTACAGCTCAATGCTGGGGGGCTGTATACTCCTCTATTCCATGCCTGGCATTAGGCGTGGTACCAGTAAGTTTGTGGGGCAACTGAATGCATTCATTAGAAGGGGTGTCCACAAATATTTGGACATATAGTGTACCTTGTGCATGTTTGCTGAATTGATGCTTCATAATTAGGCATAATGTGCTGTTCTAAGCTTTTAAAATATTGATGGGCTGTTTATGTATATAAAAACATGTATAAACCCCAGAAAATATTAAAAATATATTAATTCTCTAATTAAATAAAACTACACAGCCCCCCGGAGGTCATTCAGTGTAAATGTTTAGTGTTGTATTAACACTGCAGCTCACAGGGGGGTTCATATGCTTTAAAAAGCAACACCCAATGAGAACAGCTTAAGACTTAAAAAGCCAGAACTGTTTGTACTTTCCCAAATTTCACATCTAAGGCTTCAATACAAAAATGTACACTGACCACCGAAAAATAATAATCATCCCTTTGGTTTCTATAAACTAACGTTACAATTACACCGCAGAGTGGTTGATGCCACTTGACCGCTTGATTGGCAGCCAGACATACATGAGCTTCCGCCGCGGCTGCTAAACGATCAGAAACAGTTGACAACGTTTGCGTGTAATTAGAAAGTCCAGTCCAGCCCAGTCCAGCTATGTTGACCAAGCATAAACAAAAACAAGCCTATAATTCCTTCCTTTAGTGTCGCAGAAACCCATAAACCATCAGAGATGTGTTAAAATACCCCGAAAGCAATCTCCGTCACCAGTTTTGGGCTTAAAAAGCCATGTCAGCAATCCCAGGTTATAAAGTTCTTCCCTTTGTCTTGTTTCATCTCTATTTTTGAACCTTTTCCCTCGTTCTCTGCTGCCGTTCAAGAGTGTGTCCAACTAATAGGGACCCAGTGAGTCTCCATCTCCACCTTCCTCAGGGCCAGCTTCAGCTCGCTGAAGGCAGTTGATAGATCATCGTTGACGATGACTTTTTCAAAGAGGTGGCCATACTGGTTCTCCATGATCTGGGCTGCATTGATCATCTCCTGGAAGTCCTCCTCCTAATCAACAGAAAAACAATTCATGAACTGACTGTACTCTTAACTATGACAAAATGTTTTAAGGCGCAACTTCAGGCTCCTGTAAATGGCGCTGCAGGAGGATGATCAGGCTGTAAATTCCTGTGGTGTGAGTGATGGGATTCATAGATTGAGAAAAGCAGTTTCTGAAAGACGTCTCCACAGAGAACTGCAGACCATCAACGTATGGAGCAGAGTGGAGCAAGAGACTTTCAGCCTTGTGTGCTGTCGGCCTCAATTCTAAGGAGAATATCCTGTAAGCTGGGAATTTTACCACTGCTGGTAGACCTACCGGTATATAACCCTACACTTCCATACACCTGCAAATTCAGCTACTTCCTTCACACTCCACCTTTGGCACAATGTAATAACTCGTTTATCATTAACATCTGTGACCCATTTGTAGACATTGTCCAAGACCTTTACTGCACTGTACCACCAATTCTCAATCTATGAATTCCGTCACTCACCCCACAGCTATTTATAGCCTGATCATCCTCATGCAGCAACAACTGCAGGAACCTGAAGTTACTACCACCTCAACACATAAGGTGACTATTTTTTTCTCAGGGGAGCTTATGTTTCCACGACACAAACAAATGATCAAATGACATTCCCACAGTCTAATCCAGGCAGGAGCTGAACACAGGAATTTTCATGGACTCTCAGAATAAAAAGCTCTACTTTTTCATTTTCAGTAAAAATTGCTTAAAAGGCAAAAAATATCTACAAATGATGTAAAAAGTAGAACAGTGATATTTAATGTTTTAGTGAAGTGGCGAGCGGTCCTGTTATAGTTTGAGGTCTGGATGCAAAACAGTTGAAATGAATGGTGCTGAACCACACTTTTACACAGCCGCACATCTGAATACATAATGCATTCAAAACCACATCAGACGAGCTGCGACCCGCATGCTGCAAATATGTTGCCGTCCAACTGCCTTGGACCCTCCTCATATCCTCACAGACAACATCAAGGTGAGCCTTGCCATACTTAGCCACTTTAGAGAAAGACAAAAAATATTGGCACAAATGATCATTCATTGTTTCTTCACCACCACCTCATCCCCAATTCATCACAAAAGTATTGGATGGAGAACACAGTTCCACATTTCAAAGCTGGGGGGCTTTATACCCCTCTAACATGGCATTAGACATGGTGCCAATAGGTTCATATTAAGTCCTATTCTACTGGCAGTACTTTATACAGAGACTAGACAAGCTTTGAGTGTGTGTTTGCTTAAAGAAGCTGAATGAATTGATGAGAAGGGGTGTCCACAAACATTTGGACATATTGGGTACAAATATAATACACAGTATATTGTAAAGCAGTGGTTTCTAATCCTGATATTTTTAACATACACAAGCATTAAGTCATTTAGGTGCCAACATACACTAACACATCACCACAACATCAGTGTCACAGCAGTGCTGAGAATGACCCACCATTCAACAACAGAGTAACAAAATATACAAATAAACAGATGGACTACAGTCTGTAATTGGAGAACTACAAAGTGCCCCTCAGTGGAGCTAAAATGAACAATGAGTGTAGATACAAGGAGATGTTGTTAATGTTCTGGTTATCCCCCCAGAAAGCAATGCATCCCTGGATTCCATCCTAGCCTGTATAGCCTTTGCCCTCCCTGGGCTTCTGGGCTTGAGTTTAGCATGTGTGTGGTGGAGACTAGGCTTTAGAGCTAGTTTTGGAGAACATGGCATGGTCTGAGTGGCTTTACTGATTTAGAATAAGGATTT
>BRDA01000009.1:46381-70626 GCA_036984385.1 Crenuchus spilurus | reverse complement strand
TGGTCCACTGTATATGCTCCAGGACACTTAAGAGCACTTCATGCTTCCATTTGTTGACGAGCTTTATGGACATGATGATGCAGCAGCTGCTCACATTGCCGAAACTACTACTGATCATCATATTACTGTGGTTGAATGTCCAGCCAATGAGCTATAAGCCAAACTGATCAAGAAATGTAATTTTATGTGTAATGAATATAAAATATAACAGTTCAACTTTTTGAATTAAACTATGAAGTAACACGGCACTGTACAGACCATCACAGGACAGAAAAAAGGGGGAAAAGTAGCATTTCTCCTGCTTTGGTTTGTCTCACTTTAGTGTATTAATACATCAGACACTGAAACATTTACGACTCCACGTCTGATGACACTTTTATGAAACTTGAGGATTTTCGCCCGCATTATTTCTGAAAACAGAAAGTATCGAATATTACATTTATACAAAAAATGAAGGAGATATTGAAGAGAGAACAATAGAGCAGCAGTCTGGCAATACTGAAACAATGAGAGGCCTGTTTCATAGCGTCAGTCCCACTGCAAAGAGACTGTATCGCTCTAACAGACCAGGCGAAGGCATTTCTTCTGGGAAAGAAATACAGCAAAATCCAGGATAAAGTATGTCAGTGAGATTTTCATCAAACAAGGTTTTTCTTTCTTTCCAATAATAGAAAGGATGTGAGTGCTTTTAACACTGTCAGCGTCTATAAGATGGTGTTACTGATCGCTCAGGAGACAGAGGCTCCTCTGAGACTGATTTGCTGAAAACAGCCTCACTGCAGAACTCCAAAAATGAGCTGGTGTTACATATAACATGTATCTGCCTTATCAGTCTGTATATACAACAATCAGCAACAACAGACCTTGTATCTACACTCATTGTCCATTTTAGCTCCAATGACCATAGAGGAGCACTGTGTAGTTTTTAAAATACAGACTGTAGTCCATCTGTTTCTCTGTTAGCTTCCCTTTACCCTGTTCATCAATGATCAGGACCCAAACCCAGAATAGGTGGATCATTCTCATCACTTTAGTGACACTGATGTGGTGGTGGTGTTAGTGTGTGTTGGCTTGCACCTAAATAACTTTAAGACTTCTGTGTACATATGCAAACTATATGTTAATGATTGAAATGTTACATACATTAGGATTATAAACCTAATGGCTGTGTATCTGTATGCAATATGTCCAAATGTTTGTGGACACCCCTTCCAAAGAATGCATTCAGCTATTTTAGATGTTTTTTTTATATATACTTAAAACTTGTCAATGCTGATAGACAGCTGTTAAAATAAAATGTTTTGTTTATAAAGTAAAATGTCATAAATGACCATTTTTCACTTATTCAGCTCTATGTAGTGATGAAGAAGACCCATTTTAATGAGTACAGTCAGAAACATTAAGGTGCTCCCATTGCTAAATCAGATGTGCAAGTACACACACAGCTTGTCTAGTCCCTGTAGAGAAGTACTGCCAATAGAACAGGACTAAACATGAACATACTGGCACCATTATCTAATGCCAAGTGGGCGAGAGGGGTATAAAGTCCCCAGTATTGAGCTGTGGAGCTGTGTTCTCTGCTTCATCCAGTACTTTTGGGATGACATGGTGGTGGTGGTCATTCAACATATTGAATGCAATCAAATCCTCACAGCAATGCTTCAAAATCAAGTAAAAAGTCTTCCCAGGACAACAGAGACATTTACTCCAAAAAACACAGGTTAAACTCTTTAATAGCCTTGATTTTAGAAGAAATGATGAATGAGCCAGTGTCCCAATATGGTTAACGTTGAACCGTGCCATCACTTATTTGCTATCCTGGATATATGTATTAAATAAATAAGAAAAAAGCTGATGTATAAAATCAGATACATGTTGTTTGCCCCCTGGTGGATTATCCATGAACTGCATACACAACAGTATACTTTTAGATTGGAAGTTTGAAGTGGTTTGAGAAAAATGGAAAGAACACTCTTAAAATTTTATTAAATTATATTTTATTATTTGTTTGGTTAAAATTTGTGCTCTGTACGTTTTTGTTTAAACATGAGTAATCAATTCTGGAATTATAAAATTTAATACAAAACCAAATCTCCTATATGCGGTGTGTTCATTTATTTATTTTATTCGTAATTGGTCAGAAGGTCAAGTAACCCTGTCAATTTCAAAGAATTAGGGTTTAATGGTAGTCATTTGATGGTTCAGGCAGTGCAGAGCCTCTCCTGATTGGCTGAGGGTGGTGTGTGTGTGATTATTTATGTTTTGGCAGTTGATCCCGTGAAGGTGCAGAAACAGACTGAGCACTAATAAACAGAGCACTAATCATTTTCACACTGCAGCTTTAGTAAAACCAAACACAGCAAAGTGGCTGCAGAAATGTCCTGTATACAACTCCACTTTTCTCTGCAAACTTTCCAGAGCCGCACTGTGTGAATGACAGCTTTGGTGTGTGAGTGTGTGTGTGACCTGGACAAATATGGAGAGCGGTGTGGAGGAGTGAAGGCTGGGTCGCTCGGCTAACAACTTATGAGCACACCTGCATGACGTTTACAGCGTTTAACAACGTTTAAAGGTGACCTTCAACACCGGCACGTGGAACATCTCTACATTGACAGCCAGACGTGTGGAGGGGTCAAGCTGCCCGGGTCAGGGTGTCCCGTAGTGGCCGTGGGTTGGCTCAGGCACAGCTTCACAGTAAGATATATACTCAAGAAGTACACTCTGTGAAAGTCATTAGACTGCCTACTAATTCACACCCTCATGCATGCGCGCGCACACACACAGCAGTAAGTCACATGTGCTAATTGGTTTCAGGTGTGTCCTTTGAGCGGGCAGGTGAAGCATGAGCTCAGTCTTATATCATATTACTGCTGCAGGGGAGGCTCAAACACAAACACACACACACACACACACACGTGAGAGCACACACGCAGTCAGCCATGTGTACAGGAACTGTCCAAAAGAATGAGGGAGTGAAAAGCTAACCCAGGACATGTCTGTGTGACCCCAAACAAAAATGACAAATGTAAGCTATGTTGGAGTTCTGGCCTGAAACTGAAAACTGCTCAAAGACATATAGAGTCAAAATAAAAGAATATATATATATATGCAAGCCCCCACCATTTGTGAAAAATCACAAGAACGAACCAAAAATTCTGATTTGTTTTGACATTTGCTGTTGCATTTTTTGATTTGCTGTCGCACGTGTGGACTTGCTGACATGGTGCTAAATTTGTGGTCACATTTCTAAAATTGCAGTAAAATTTCTACAATTGTCATGTTTCTGGATTTAATGTCACATTTCTAAAATTGCTATCATTTCTGGATTCGCCGTTATGTTTCTGAATTTACTGCAATGTTTCAGAGATTACCGTCATGTTCCTTAATCTGCCATCCCGTATCTAAAATTGAAGTGATGTCACATTTCTAGATTTGCCGTCCACTTTCTAGAATTGTCATTTTTTCTGGATTTGCTGTCATGCTTCAGAATCTGCCATCATGTTTCTAAATTTGCGGTCACATTCCAGGAATTTGCCATAATGTTTATTGCTTTGCTGTCACTATTCTGGAGTTTATGGATTTGCAGTTGAATGTGTGAAATTCATTGTTGCATTTTTTTATTTTACATTTTTGGATTGCGGTTGCGGTTGTTTCTTAATTTGTTGTTGTGACTTTTTTGATTTGTTGTTTCTAGTTTGTTAATGTACTCGGGACTTTGGGACATAATTTGCATGTAAATAAAATTGTGTCTCAATTTTCTTTCAACAATATATATTTTTTTCTTCCATGTGGAAATTATGAAGAAAAGTCAATGCATCACTTTCCTGTGTATGACAAATGACGGGCCTTACCGTGAAAGGTTTGGATGAGCCTTTGTCGTCTTTGCCTGAGATTATTTTAGCGTTCTTCCTGGTCTCTCTCAAACGCTCAATGGATGGAGGCTTCACAAACACCACATAGGGCTTAAACTCAGCTGTACGGAGATGCTTCAGCGTCTGTCAACAGAAAAAGACAGAGACGGAGAGAGAGAGGTCAGAATAAAAGAACGAACGAAAAAATTACAGTCATCAAAACACCATCAATCACACCATCACAGTCTTGCCTGATATTGATACTATTGTACATTATTGATATTAGTCACTATTACATTTTCAAACATAACAAAGCAGATCATTCACACTGAGCTGAACTAATATGACATTGGAAAGGGGGGCTTCACTACAGAGAATCCTAATTACTTTCATCCTGTTTGATCAAACCTGAGTCTCTGAACCCAAACAGGTCAAGGTCAGAGAGAAAATAAGAGGCAAGAGAGAGCAAAACAGATTTATAAAGTTGGCTGATGATGACGCCACTGGCACTGGTTCTTTCCCCGCACTCTTACTCTCTGTCTCTCAAATACAGACAAGAAACAGTCACGGACCACCAGAGACCAGTGTGTGTGGCCAGGCTCATGCTACTCTGGTTGGGCTTTGGGTCCAGAGAGACGAGCGCTGAAGTGCACAATGACGTGGATGTTGTTCTACGGTTTGGATGGGCTAAAGTGAAAGTTGATGAACGACTGGCACAGAATGGATTTTCTGGGTCTAGACAAAGTACATGTTCATGTTTTACTCATCTGATAGGCTATAGTCTATAAGCCTGGTTTGAGAAGATGCAGCAGTCAGATTATATGAATGCCTCCATAGTTGACCCTGTAAAAGGCAGGTTTATTATTCAGTTATTCATCTGCACATGTATCAGTAGTGAATGTCTCATTCAATGTGTGAACAATGGGTCACAGGGCACAAGGCATGATATGACCATAAGGACAGCCAAGCGCGAGTATAAGCTAGAATCACACTTCAACACTACCAACACCAGAAGCCTGTAGCAGGGGTTAAACACTGTAACAGACTTTAAGAAGAAAACTTGCTCTGGGGATAAAATCAGCGCTGCCATTCCAGATGAGCTAAATACTTCCTATGCTCGTTTCAAGTTTGATCGCGCCACGCCCACAATAAGTATACAGTCAGACAGGTCTACCAGCAGTGGTAAAAATCCCAGTCTACAGGACATTCTCCTCAGAGTTGTGCCTGAAAGACAAAACAGATGGACAGGGACTGCTTTTCGGTTCACAGCTTGTGCATGAAAGTCATTTTGAGGCAAGAACTGCTTCTAGAAGTCAATGAAGGTCCTTCACAACCAATTTCCATCATATGTAGCAGACCATCATATGTAGCAGAGTGGAGCTAGAGACCTTCAGCCTGATGTGCTATCAGGCACAATTCTGAGGAGAATGTCCTGTAGACTGATTTTTACCACAGCTGGTAGACCTGCAAATTCAGCTACTTCCTTCACACTCTGGCCTTTCACATAATGTAATCACGCCTTTATCACTAACATCTGCTTTGTGACCCATTTTTCACACATTCACTGCTCTGTACGAACTGTTCTCAATGCTTTTGGGATGAGTTCCTCACCTCACTTCCTTTCCCTGGACAGCCGCTCTGGAATGCAGGACAAACTATTGATTTTGCAACAATGACTGTGCAGGTGTCCCTATACTTTTGTACAATAACAAAATGCGCAAACCTTCCAAAATCTGCACTGAGCTTAGATTTATGGCTTCATCCCTGCACTAGAGACGCAGTTGTGAGCACGGCGGGGTGCTCTGCTGTGAGGAAGAGCCAGGTGCGAGTGTGCTGAGGAGGAATGTGGAAGCGCAGAGGTGTGAGACAGGATGAAGCGAGAGAGAAAGATGGATGGGTTTGACTGTAGAAGGAAGAGAGGCGGCCAAATGTGGAACAAAGGAGAGAAATATCATCACTGGATTGAAAAAATGTGCACGTTACTTACATGGGGCTGCACATCCAGAAGGCACACCTTGTTTTTGGCTAGTACCGAGCGCACAGAGTCCACACTCGTCCCATAGTAATTCCCTTTATACTCTCCGTGTTCGATAAACCTGAGACAGAGAGAGATACTGAAGTTAATAAATGGGTCTGAATACAAAAATAATGCACTTCTGAGTATAAACGGCCCTGCTTTAATAGGCAGATAATGAATGGAGTGTCACAGAAGAGCATTCGTCAGTTTGGGCCTGTTCTGCGTAAGAGCGCTGAGAGATGAGCTCGATGTGCTCACGGTAAAGCTCAGAAATCCTCCGTAGACTCACTCGTGCTCGCATTCTTCAGAACAACACTATTCCAGACGCTCTGGCACATCAGCCCTTTATATAATCTTCTATGTTACACTTTAAATCAGTAACACCTGTCTCCCCAAAGCACAGGCAGCCCCAGATGCCAAAGGCTGGAGTAATATGGCTTCCTGAGTAGGCAAAGGCAAACAAACACTTTTCCACCACATTCTGATCCCCTCTGATCAATGTCACCAAACACCAGCGCGTATTTTTAGCAGATAGGTAAAAAAAGAGGAATAGTTTGGGGACGGCAAATGTGGAAAGTATTCCTGAATGACAAACCCGGAATGCTGTATGCTAACGTTCAGTTACGCAACAAGTAAAAAATCTCACTTTTTTAGAAAAAACTGAAGCCACAATTTAACATGTTTAATTATCTGAAGGACACTGTAAGGATGGAGGGGTTGGGCTGGAGCTCAGCAGCCACTGCAAGCTCATTTTAATGACTGATGAACTTGTCCAAATGTTTGTGGACACTCCTTCTAATGAATGCATTCAGCTAATCTAAGTTGCACAAAGATGCACACACAGCTAGAGGAGTGCTGCCACTAGGATTAAACATGAGTCTATTGGCACAGTGTCTAATACCAGGTGGGTTAGATGGGTATAAAACCCTCCAGCATTGAGATGTGGAGCAGTTTAACTGTGTTATCTGCTTCATCCAGTACTTTTGGGATGAGGTGGTGGTGTGACCACCATTTGCTCCCCGGGTACTGCAGAAGTTCCCTGCTAAACTGACATATTTTATATTCATTACAGGTAAAGTGACATATTTTAAGCCTTTTTTTGTTTGTTGGTCAGTATAACTTATAACTCAGGAAAAACTCAGGTGGTGTGAGTTTGAGTAAATTTCTATTCAAACGGTATAAATACTGTGTATCTCTCAGAACTACTGCCACATTACTAATATCAACACTCCTGAACCAGAGACAACATCAGAAGTGTCTTATCTGGACTAAGGAGAAACAGAACTGGACTGTTACTCAGTGCTCCAAAGTCCTCTTTTCAGATTAAAGTCAGTTTTACATTTGATTTGTAAATCAGCTGCTAGAGTCTGGAGAGACACACAATCCAAGGTGTCTGAAGTCCAGTGTGCAGTTTCTGCAGTCTGTGATGGTTTGAGGTGCTGGTGATGGTCCACTGTTTTTTTATCAAGTCCAAAGTCAACATTTACCAGGAGACAAGCTTTATGGAGATGCTGATTGCCTTTTCCAGCAGCTGCCCACAATGTCAACACTACTACTGACCATCATATTATTGCGCTTGAGTTATAAGCCACACTGATCAACATTAAAACAACAAAATAGCTCACTTTATGTGTAATGAACATAAAACATAAGACAGTTGACATTTTTGAGGCAGGACTGTTCCAGATCAGAATGAAAACCAGGTTCTTGTTTTAAAATGTGCTTGTTTTCTCTTTAGTAAAGCCTCAGAGTGCTTTTCAGTGGCTTCACTCTGGTCTTGGACACCACATCGTCAAAGCACTTCAATGACATGGTGAGCCCCATTTTGCTAGGTGCTAAGAAGAGGTTTTCTGCTGCTAATTTGACATTTACGGTAACCAAGAATTCCTCAAGTGTCTGTTTTCTGGGAAGCTCATTTAAAGCAGGCCTGCTAAATGAGTTTTGAGTTCTGTGCTGTTTGTTGTCCTGAAGGGTGGTGTATAGATTGGATGTCGGGGTGGAGGCTGCCTCTGTGGTTTCGGGTTAATTTGGGGATAATCTGTTTTTAGGTCAGCGCTGGGTTTTCCTTGGGAATACCGATGTCACTGGCTCTTCACATGAGAGTGAGCGTCTCAGACTGGCACGCACTACTGTGGAGCTCACACGGACCTTCTTCTGTCCAGTGCTTCACCCCTCTACGCTCCTTCCTGATTTACACTCGTTTTAATCTTCGCTACAAATGACTACAAAACCATTGTGTGTCATTTTCCACCACACAGCAGCCTAAAAACAGGCCCGGAGTGCAGGCAAAGTGACATTCTATCCACTTTCCTGCGGTGCTGTCTTACTCTCTGATGAGAGGCTGTGGAAAAACATCCATCAACGGGCCATCCATATGGATCAGGGCTTGTGAACCACAGGGCACAAGTAGTCTAGTCTACACATGCACAAGCACAGATAGAGAAACACCCTACTTGTCAGCAGCCTTTCACTCACACTCAAGTATATGAGATTAATAATATGATGATGATACTGACACTGCAATGGAAAAACCAATATAAATATACACTGTCCAAATGTTTGTGGACACCCCTTCTAATGAATATATTCAGCTACACACAGCTTGCCTAGTTTTTGTAGAGAAGCATTGCCAATAGGCCTCTATGGAGGTGCCATGCCTAATGCCAGGTGGGCTAGAGGGGTATAAAGCACCCAGCATTGAGCTGTGAAACTGTGTTCTCTGCTACATCCAGTAAATAAATAAACAGGTTTTAATACTTTTGTCTTTATACATATATTAATTCAATTGTGTTATCCAGCAGTGGGAAGACTCACTTGTTGTTGAGAATATCCGTTTCAAACAGGTGTTTTGAGATGAAGTGGTACTCCACACCATCACTCTCCTGGCTTCTCTTTGCTCGAGAGGTGTCTGTGGAAGAGAGAGTGATGGAGAGAGGAAGAGAGAGAGACGCGGGCAAAATATGGCTTAAGGAAAATTCACTTATTCAATTATAGTTATTTGAAACCCCCTATTGGTCAAATGGCTCTGTCCCAAAGCCACTGTGGTTATGTTCCACAGTCTGAAACAGTACACGGTTATGCTCTGTAACTCCACTATAGGGTCTATATCAGATGTTTACACACTGCGTTATAGGACTATGGGCACAGGCAGTGGCATTCCTGGTGTTTTTACACAGCAGTAAGAACACAGTGGTCCTGCTAACAAATCGTCAGAAGTGTACAGTACCAGCGGCAGAATCCAGTTCCCTCTGACTATCATTATGTCCAATCCCTGTGTTTGCTCGACTGTAAAGCATCGGCTGTTAAATCGGGCCACGCGTGCCGAGCCGGCCAGCGCGGCACCAGCCCGTTTAGCAGGGGTCAAAGGTTGCCGTGTGGAGGCCCACTGCTGCGTGTTTAACGAGAGCGGTGGAGGTCAGGGTTCACGGCGGTACACCCCTCAGACAAATTGTCCGAATGGCAGCTCCAAAACAAACTATTAAAGTTTTATCACCGTTCCAACAAGCCGAGTGCCAGGATTCTCCCTTTTTCCACCTCCCCTTCTTCCTTTCTCTCTCTCCTGATTCAATCCTTCCATCTCTAACTTACTCACTACTGTACCATCTTCTATTCGTTTACAGAAGGCTCTATCAGCTTTTACACTGTTTTACACTCAGCCACAGAAAGAAAAGCTCCAGCTTCACTCACTTCCATCTATCTCAGTAACAGAGAAAGAAAAATGTATTGAAAGAAAGAAATAAAGACTGAAAGAAAGGAGTAGAAAAATAAGAAAGTAAAACACAGAGAAAGAATGAAAAAGAAAGAAAAAAAGTGATAGAATGAATGAAGGAAAGAAAAATTAAGAGAAAAAGGGAGAAATGAATAAAGAGACTGAAACAAAGAAAAAATGCAACAGAATGAAAGAACAAATGAATGAAAAAATAGATAGACAGACAGACAGACAGACAGACAGACAGACAGACAGACAGACAGATAGATAGATAGATAGATAGATAGATAGATAGGCAGAGAGAGAATGAGAGACAGAACGATAGATAGAGCAAAAGATACAGGTGTATTATATGTGATGTGTAGAACAGTGTGCAGACAGAGAAGTTGTGATGCTCAGACTGTGGCAAGATGGCAGGATGTGATAGAATGGTAGGATGGGGTAAGACAGAAGGATGTGGTTGGATTGGGTAGAATGGTAGGAAGTTAGGGTGATAGGATGTTAGGATGAAAGGTTGGTAGGATCGTAGGATACAGTATGTTTGGATGGGAGGATGTGGTAGGATGATAGGATGTAGGATGGTAGGTTGGTAGGATGGGGTAATTTGTAGAATAGTAGGATGCTGTATGTTGGTAGGTTGGTAGGATGGTAGGATATGTTTGGATGGGAGGATGTGGTAGGATGTTAGGATGGTAGGATGTAGGACGGTAGAATGGTAGGAAGGCAAAATGTTGTAGGTTGGTAGGATGGTAGGACGTTGTAGTTTGGTAGGATACTAGTACAAGTATATGGTTTGGATGGGGTAGTATGTAGGATGGTTGGATGTTAGGATGGTATTATGTAGATTGGTAGGAGGGTAGTATATGGTTAGATGGGAGGATGTGGTAGGATGTTGTAGTATGTAGGATGGTAGATTGATAGCATGGTAGGATATGTTTGGATGGGAGGATGTAGGATGGTAGGATGTTAGGATGGTAAGATGTTGTAGGTTGGTAGGAGGATAGTACATGGTTGGATGGGAGGATGTGGGAGGATGTTTGGATGGTAGGATGTTGCAGGTTGGTAGGATATTAGGATGGTATGATGTAGGTTGGTAGGGTGTTGTAGGTTGGAAGGAGGGTAGTATATGATTGGATGGGAGGATGTGGTAGGATGTTAGGATGGTGGGATGTAGGTTGATAAGAGGGTAGCATATGGTTGGATGGGAGGATGTGGTAGGATGGTAGGATGTTGTAGTATGTAGGATGGTAGGATGATAGGATGGTAGGATGTTTTAGGTTGGTAGGATGGTAGGATATGTTTGGATGGGAGGATGTAGGATGGCAGGATGTTAGGATGGTAAGATGTTGTAGGTTGGTAGGAGTATAGTACCGGTATATGGTTGCATGGGAGGATGTGATAGGATGTTAGGATGGTGGGATATTGTAGGTTGATAGGATGTTGTAGGTTGGTAGGATGTTAGGATGGTATGATGTTGATGGTTGGTAGGAGGGTAGTATATGGTTGGATGGGAGGATGTGGTAGGATGTTGTAGGTTGGTAGGATGTTAGGATGGTATGTTGTAGGTTGGTAGGATGTTGTAGGTTGGTAGGAGGGTAGTATATGGTTGGATGGAAGGATGTGGTAGGATGTTAGGATGGTGGGATGCTGTAGGTTGATAGGATGTTGTAGGTTGGTAGGATGTTAGGATGGTGTGATGTTGAAGGTTGGTAGGAGGGTAGTATATGGTTGGATGGGAGGATGTGGTAGGATGTTAGGAAGTGGTAGGATGTGGTCAGATGATCAGTACTCTGTTAATACCCGCAGTGATAAAGTGCAGATTATAGACCTGAACTCTGTGTTATAGGAAATGACTTTGGAGCAGCTCAGTCTGTATGTCTGTAATGGAAAATAGTTGTAAGGCTGGAAACACACCAGAATGTTCACTTGCTCTAATCTCATTCAGCAATCTCACCACTGTTACTGCCTGCCGTGTTCCGGCAGGGGGAAGCCTTAATGTACAACTGCTTACTGTAATGTTTTAAACAAAAAAGCAAATGACATTTAATGTTTTAACGCCAATCTGAACAAATGGTGAGTGTTAAATATTTGGAGCTGGAGAGCTGGCTGTGTTTGAGAGGAAGGGGGGAGGGGGGGGGTGCAAAAAAAAGAAAGAAAAGCAGGAAAAAAGTGAACTTTTTCCAAGAATCCATCTCTTTAATTTAAATCCTCTGTAAGTTCTGAATGCGAGCCGGGCCATATAATACAGACAAATGCAGAGGTCACATTTGTGAGCAATTAGGCAGCATTAAGGCAAAAAGCTCTGGATGGGATTTTAATACCAGTGGCATTTCAAAGTGTCAGAGTCAGAATCAGACACATCTATTACAGCCAAACTCAATGTAACAAACATCCCCCATTCTATCAACAGTCTCGGCTTTTCTGGCCACCCCTTAATACTCCCAACTCCCCTCCATCTCTTTCTCTCTCCCACTTCTCCTCGCTCTCTCTTCCTGTCTCTAAATGTGCCATTGCTTGTAGTCAGCCTGTTTAAATACATAAATCACAGCCCAATTCATTTGTCTGCTCTGCTGCATTTCCCTGAAGTATGTGTTCCTGGATGCTGAGCAAAAAAAAGGGTGAGCGAGCAAGACAGAAAGAGAGAAAAAGAGAGAGAGCTGGAGACTGATCAGTACTGAAGGTGGAGGCGTCCTTTATTTAGCAAGAGAAAAGCTTTCTCCATTCCTTCATTCCTGTAGACTTAACATGTTGCCGAGCATGGGACAGATCTCTCTCTTACTCTCTCCATCTCTGTCTATGTCTGTCTCTCATACAGAGAGTCTAGGAAACTTACGAGGAATGGTGACACTGAAGTGCTGCGGGTCAGATATTAAGAGCTTCCTCTTCAGTTCATTCAAACCCACTCCTGTAGGACCTGCAGAGAGAGAGAGAGAAAGAGAGAGAGAGAGAGCAGAGAGAGAGAGCGTAAGAGAGAGAAGAGAGATGAGAGAGCGTGAGCGAGATGAGGGTGTGAGAGAGGTAAGAGAGAGAAGAGAAAGTGTGAAAGAAAGAGAGAAAGAGATAAGAGCATGAAAGAGAGCGAGAAAAGAGTGAAGCATGAGAGAGAGAGAAAAGAGGAGAGAGAGAGAAGAGAGCATGAGAGAGAGAGAGAGAGAGAGAGAGAGAGAGGGAGTGAGAGTGAGCGAGAGACAGAGAGAGGGAGAGCATGAGAGAGATGAAGACAGACAGTAACAGACTCATTAAAACAGCATCACTCATGCAGTCATCACTACATCTCTCCTCTAGCAGTGGGCTCCAGTCCTAGAAAACACCATTAGCCATGATATCCAGAGACAACCGGCTCTGTCCTACTGGCTGAGGCATACATACTAAGGCCACTTACAAGGGGTGTCTACAAACTTTTGGACATGTAGCAGACACAATGTTTAATATGGACAAACATACAGGTAAAGGGATGTGTATGAAATAAATGGTTTGCATAATATGGGACCTTTTTTCATTTCAAACACAATATGACATAACTGGACTCAGAGAAGTTGTGACTAGGATCAAATATTGTACAAATCTTTGATATACACATGATACACACACAACACATGATATATGAGGGTCAAAATGATCCATACTTTAATTGTATTAAAACTTCTGTTGGCTGTAATGTCTCATCTACATTTGCTGTACTAGTTTATTTTAACCAGTTTTCAGCTCACTGAACCTATACTCTAAACTATAAACCCTATAGTCCTGACCTTCATCAGACCATCACCTGTTTGGAGTCTTCAAAGAAGCCATAAGAGGACGGACATTCATGTCTGAGGAGGTGAAGACAGAGGTGTATTTGTGGCTCACAGCTCAGCCAAAAACATGAGAGAATGTGAAATTTGAATAACAGATGGACAAAGTCTATTGAAAAGAAATAATGTGTAAACATAACATTTATTATTATTATTATTTATATAAGCTTTATCCATCCAGAAGGAGGGTTTATTATTGTGATGTCAAGTGAATTCATCACACATGCTTATATGACAGAGTAAAACTACAAGCTACTATTTTGAAAACCTAAGTATAATACTTGTAAATTCAATTTTTTAAAATATTTTCAAATATCTAAAAACATATCACCTAATTTCTTTTGGGAATTTTTATCACTTATCATATCTGCCACAAAAATGTTCTTGGTCAGGCTAGTTGGTAAAGAGCAATGTGTATCACAGAGCCTGAGATGAAGAGTGAAGTGAGAGAAAGGATGGACATACTGTACTGAAGGGCAGGAGATGATGTGTAAATATAATCAATTCAGTCAGAGCGCAAATCATTTTTAACCCTTGTGGTTAAAGATTGGCCTGAATTAGTTTTACCCAACATGACTGACATTTGATGGATTATGTGACCAACCCATTACACACAAACTCATTTGATTTATTTGAGGCCTAATGCAGCCTACCTAATGATTAGCAAAGGATATACCGTGCAACCTTAATGCATACAAATAATACTGTTATAGGATGGTCTGTCTGCAGCTCAGAATGCTTGAACTGACTTCTCAAGGCCTTCAGCCCTGCCAGCATCCACCTCTGTTCTGCTACCCTGAGCAGACTCCCGGGGGACAGCTGTGTTTCTCATCTCCATTACTGACGCCAGAAAGTGGGTACAGAGCGACGGAGTAAGAAGGGAGGGGGAGAGAGATGCTGACTGCTCTGCACAAGGAGGACAAAGCAAACAGGATCAGTTTTAAAAGGCTGCTCTCTCTGGTCCTTTATATCGTCTCTGCTATCACTCCCATAACCCCTTCTACTGGCAGCTAGACTTGAGCAGAAACCTATTTAATACTAGTCCTCCTTGCCCTGTCTCATTCATTTCTTGTTCTAAACTGCCCTCCACTCTGTACTGTCTTACTAAGAAGACCCAACTGCTATTTTTTAAATACAGGAAGTCTTGTTTATTCAATCGTCAATAACTTATGAAGATCTGGTGATGACATTTGAATTATACCTCAGTCTGTGTGAATAAGACTGTTACATGTGCTGAAAATGTTCCAGCATGCAGTTCTTCTTTCCTGATCAGGTGGTGATGTGGTCTGAATGGATTTTGTTATCCAGTACATTCACACCATGCACACTTCCTCCTGTACAGTGCACGGATACGTTATAGACAGATCACTGCACAATTCTCAAGAATTCTATACTATTTGGATGTCTGTGGGATTCTGATTCCAGCATAATAGACCAATTATGCCAACGTTATACATAATTTAAAGTAACAATAAAACAATTGGGGGCAGCCATGGCCTTGTGGTTAGGGATCTGGTCGCTGGAAGGTTGCCAGGATGTAACGGAAATGCCCTTGAGCAAGGAACATAACCCCCAACTGCTCCCTGGGCACTGTAGATATGAGCTGCCCACCACTTCGGGCATGTGTGTTCACTGACCCCTAAATTGTGTACGCACTGAAGGGTTAAATGCGGAGGCCAAACTCCTTTGCGTGCACGTTCACTTATAATGGTAT
Source organism: Crenuchus spilurus (assembly GCA_036984385.1). NCBI lineage: Eukaryota > Metazoa > Chordata > Actinopteri > Characiformes > Crenuchidae > Crenuchus > Crenuchus spilurus. Next base: position 55,541 of record BRDA01000009.1, on the reverse strand, counting down.
CCAGTGGTGGACAGTTACAAAGTACATTTACTTGAGTACTGTACTTAAGTACATTTTTTGAGTATTTTTACTTTACTTGAATATTTATTTTTTGGTGAACTTATGACTTTCACTCCACATTTCAAAGACAAATATTGTACTTTCGACTCCACTACATTTATAGGAAGCTTGCCGTTACTCGTTCCTTTTGGCTCAGCATAGCTTTGTAGTCCACTGTTGCAGTTTTTCTTTACTGAAATGAAATTGGCCACACACTATGCTCCTTACAAGAAGGCGAACCAATCACAGTCTCAGGCTGATATCTACAGAAATGAACTACATTCATCTTCTAAAAACTGAGCGGATGTTGTTTTAGTGAGAAATCAAATATTGTTGTCCTTTTAATTGGATTTATTTTATTGAGTTCATCTTGATGAAAAAGTTGTTGATTCAGGTATTAATATAGATAGTTTATTAATCTTATGAGCTTCTAATATAAGTATGGTAGTTCTTAGAAAAGTCTCTCCTGTTATTTGTTATTATTAAAATGGGGGGGGGGGTAGTGCATAAAAAATGACAAAAATAGTCCTATTTTATAATTGCATTTTTATGCTGAAGTATTACAGGTGGTGTAGACTTTTTGTTGCAGAGTGGTTCTACATGTCAGTACACCATCAGGTGGTTTCAGCAAGTTACAAGGTTCTGTAAGAGCACTCAAAACAATTACTGTATATACTGTACTGATATTAGAAAATATTATTTGTACTTTTAAATACTTGAGTATTTTTAAATGCATGTGTTTTTGAATACTTAAGTATTTTCAAAAGTAAGTACTTCAGTACTTTAACTTGAGTAAACTTTTGACTGAGCAACTTTTACTTGTAGTTGAATAAGATTTGACCACCACGAGTATCAATACTTTTACTTAAGTACCAGAGTTAAGTACTTTGTCCACCACTGATGGTATCTATAATGGAAAGGAAGAAGAAGCATGTTTCAGAGGAGTCATACAGATCTTCTGTTTGAGGTATGTGAGAATGTTTATGTGTGCAAGTGAGCAATGCAAGTGCATCTAGGTCCCGATGTTGATATAGGTGGGAAGGAGAGCATAGTGAAGGTGTAGTAATTCACATTTCCTATTAGCTATATCTCAGAGCCACCAGAAGGAGCACAGACAAACTTCCACAAGTACTGTGGTTTCCATGGATGTTAATCTCCCGACCCCCCCAGGCCCTGTCCGCTGACTTCCAGGCCCACATCGGGAGCTGGTTGCTGGGATGATAGACTGGTGCTAGCCTCTCACTCCCTCTCTCTCTGGCGTATTAGAGAGAGCTGCGAGCCCTCCATTATTCATCCATGCAGAAGCTTACAGCATCGTTGATCTACGGCTGCATGCTGAAGTCTCAGTGGGTCTCAGCAGCACTGTGAGTGGAGGGTCTATGTGAGCAAGTCAAGCCTGCCAGATCTGCCTGAGTAAAACGAGTCTGTAGAGAGCAGAGCGTGTCTGATCTGGCACAAACAGCGTCTGAAAGCTTAATAGACTTCTCTTTGTGCATTGTTGTTTTTTCCTCACTCACTGGCCACTTCATTAGGTACACAGACCTTGTATTATCAACACTCATTGTCCATTTTAGCTCCACTGACCATATAGGTGCACTTTGTAGCCTGCAGTTCATCTGTTTCTCTGTATACTTTGTTCACCCTGTTTTTCAATGGTCAAGACCACAGAGCAGATATTATTTGGGTTTTGCATCAGTCCAGCAATACAGCGACACTGATGTGGTGATGAATGAATGAAAGAATGAACGTTACACTTATATAGCGCCTTTCTCAAACCCATGGACACTTTACAATCAACACACTCCATTTACACACACTCAATCACACACACCGGCGAGAAGCGGCAGTCAATCGCCACAGCGTACTCTCAACCGGAAGCGACCGTCCACCTGGAGGACTGCATCGAGCACTAGGGGGAATCACCCAGCACAGAGTGCCAACCATATCTGGGCATACACACATACACACATTCATACACAGACATACACATTCATACACACACACACACACACACACACCAGGGTAATTTTTTAGAGTAGCCAATTCACCTGATCTCCATGTTTTTGGACTTGGACGGGTGGTGGTGTGTTAGTGTGTCTTGTGCTGGTATGAAATGTGGTGCTACTGGAGTGAAAATAGTGCACCAACCAAAACTGTCCAGCCAACAATGTTATGTAAGCCCCAGTGAAGGACTAGAGGACAACACAAACTATGCCAAGCTGCTATGAACAACGAGCTCTCACCTGAGGTGAATCTGAACAAAAGACTCCTATCTCATAAACATTCAATCTAGGAACCAATGAATGAGTGAAAGACATCAACTCACATTTGTTAAGCTTTAGAAATAAAACCACATACAATTTCTAAAAACTGTAATGACCCATATGAAGCCAACACCTCTGTTTATTCAGTTCAGAGCTTAAAAGTCTTGGTTAGAAATGTTTCTTTCACAATATATCAGCACATCTGAAAATAGGTTTTTGGAAAGTTTAGAGCAGGTTTAATCAAAATATAGATTTATGATACTTTTACTGTTTTAACACATTTGATGCTGAGTTTGTGCTGAACAAAAGCCTGTGTAACACTCTTGAAAAAAAGTATTTTAGATGTGTGTAATTTATGAAAAAGTCAAGCCAAAAAACACTTGGAGTCCAGGGGGTTAAAGGACAGGGTGAACAAAGTATACAGACAAACAGATGGACTACAGTCTGTAATTATAGAATTACAACATGCACCTACAGTATATGGTCAGTGGAGCCAAAATGAACAATGTGTGTACATACAAGGTACGTGTATCTAATGAAGTGGCAAGTGAGTGTGTATTGTAACATAATGACCTCAAAACAGTGGCTCACTTAAAAAAAAAAATACTGTAAAAACAAGTCTAAAAACAGCAACACAATTTAGTCATTGTTTTTTATTGAAACTGTGTGTGCGCAGGCCCAGTGTTGACGCCATTGTCTTGCTAGCAAGTGTCTGAAGCCTTGCTGAGCTGGAAGTGTGTGTGTGTGCGCACAGGCGCTTTCTCTGGTGCAGGTTGCAGAAGCAGTAAAAGTGTCAGTGTTGATTACAGCTCTCATTAGGAGGAGGAGGTCTTTAAAAGCAGACGCTTAATAACTTCCAGGCCAAGCAGAGAGCAGAGCACATGCAGTCGGGCTTGAAGACTGCAGCTCTTCTGTCTGAACGTGGGGGAGGGTGCCGCACACTGCTGCACGACCGCTAGTGTGAACTTGACCTTCAACCGCTACCTTGGAAGTGAGATTCACCTTCTTACCTATGCAGGCTGCTGCACCAGCTCCAGCTATAAGAAAGTAATTAAGAGAAACTGATAAATCTCAATCTGAGATAAAAGAATCACAACCAACTGGGCCGGTGTTAACGGCTGATTGTGATTTGTACTGTGAAATATGTTATATTCATGATATAATGCATACAAATCCTGTGTTTTGTGACATACTAATAAATATTAGCTTCATTAATGCAAACTTCATGCATTCTTTAACTATTATATCACAGTTACGTCCAATCCCGCAATCTGATTGGCTGAGAGAGTGCTGATATCGCATGATAATTGCCCAATCTCTTTAAGTATAACTGTGTTTGTTTTAATCATAAAACCAATAACTGAATTAAACTTTTATGCATTTTAAAGTATGTGATATGTCCAAATGTTTGTGGACACCCCTTCTAATGAATGCATTCCAGTTGCACCCATCGCTGACACAGATGTACAAATGCACACAGTCTTTCTAGCCCATCGAGAGGTACTGCCAATAGAATAGGACTCTGTAGAACATACTGGCACCATGTCTAATGCAAGGTGGGCTACAGGAGTATAAAGCCCAGCACTGAGCTGTCTAGCAGTGGAGCTGTGTTCTCTGCTCCATCCAATACTTTTGGGATGAGTTCGGGGTGAGGTGGGGGTGGTGGTGATCATCCAACATCTTTACCTCACTAACACTCTTACTCCAAATGGTCCAAAATGCCCTCCATGGACAGTAGAGACAGTTACTCCAACAAAATCAGTATAAACTCTTTAATACTCTTGATTTTGGAGAAACAATGAAGGTCTCCAAATACTTTTGTCCACATGTATCTGTTCTGTTGTCATTTCCCGGCTGTTGTATCAGATTGTGACTATATGAGCATTACAGCATGCACAAACTTTCAAGTTGTTGGGTAAAAAGGCACCAGTTTCATTCGGCTGCAGTAAAGCAAATATGGAAAGTTGGTTTCTAAAGGCACAGTTAGATCTTCTAGACCTTGTACACGATCTCGCCCCGAGTTACTACCCAATCTCCTCCACTTCAAATCAAACATGTAGAACAAAACAGATCATTTGCTGGGCTGTATAATCAGGTTTCAGTTCAAACACTATGGTGGTCTCCCCAAGACGTGCGTATGTAAAATGTATTTACGTTGGCTCTTTGATTAATATGTATCCAAACAGATAAGATCTTGATTTGCCTGGAAAGTTGTTTGAAATGGATCCTCTGACCACAGGTCACTCGTGTTCGGGAAAGCAGAGGGGAGGCCACGTTGTTCAGAGGTGATTTTACTTAACCCTGTTGTCCGCAGTGAGCGGTAAACACCTATCGGGATGGCGCATGTTTAACAGGTCTAGATGAACGAGTTTCATTCAAAGTTGAAAAACGGAGGGGCCAAGAAAAGCCCAGAGCCGACATCATGTTGGAGATGAATGCCAGAACAAAGAAAGAAGAGGGGAGAGAGAAAGAAAGAAATGGAGGAAGTTAGTAAATGAATGGGTCTGACTTCAAAAATAATGTCGACATAACGCACTGTTGAGCAAAGAAAGAGATGCATTCATCACAAAATGAAACAAAGGGACAGAATGAAATGCAAGACAAAGAAGGGGGGAGACAGAACAAAATATAGAGAGCGGGGAAACCAAAACTTCACCTCGGGGGACAGAAAAACAACCCGAAAAGAAAACAGAGCAAACAGCAGATTGGCTCTGAGGCTCTTTACTTCGTCAGCTTTGATATTGTCCATGACGGCGTCCTCCAAATTATGAAAGTTAATTGAAAATATTTGCATTAGTTTGACCGCAAAATAAGAGTCCTAATTACACGAGTGGGCCATCGTGACAAGCAGGCTGGTTAATGAAACAGACCACCACATGAGCATACACAACAACACACACATGCGGTTTTTGATGGAACCCATACACCGAACTTCATTCACCAAGACCAAGGCCTAGAACCGTGACCCAGTGCTACCTCTCACAAATGAGCTCAATGAAGGCTGAAATGGTCCCATGGACAGGGGCAATATTAATTGTCAGTGTTGAAAAGTGCTTCATGATGTGCACGGTGATAAATTGGAACATTAGTCTGGGAAAAGAGTGCATGAACGGCTGGTGTGTTTAAACGTTTTTCCTTGACTGACCCGACTGGAGGTTAATATAACAGGATTAAGAATATCTCAGGGCATCGTCCTTGGTTGAGATCTAAGCGTGCTTTCACACCTACCTTGTCTGGGCCAGACTCTTTGGACTTTTCAGTTTTGTTTAAACCAAAATATCAGGTGTGAAAGATGCCTCAGACCACTGGACCATGAGGTGATCTTGGTTTGAATTAACAGAACCATGGTCTGGTTTAATTGCAGTATGTAAATTAATTTTTGGATGGTAGACATTTTCAAACCAATTACAGGAAGTTGAGGCAGGCTGTCATCACATATTAAACTATAAAAGAAGAAAGTGAAGCAGAAAAGTATGAAAAATTAGCCACAGTAGCATGAGAAAGAAGAGTGAGTTCAGACCTGAAACTAGTCTCGAGTTCTGTTCATGAAGTCAGTGCTGCTGGTATAAATATTAGCAATAAAGTGGTAACAAAATTAATCTCTTCATGTCCAGGAAACCTGCTCAAATTAACTGCACACTGGATTAACTATCCACCAAATCTACTACCTATAGAACCTCCATGTTGACATAACTACCAGCTGAAGTAACTAAATGTCAAATAAATGAGTTGTCAAATTCACTATGCGCCAAACTTACTACTCACCAAATTAACTACAAGCCGAATGAACTACTAATGAATTAACTATCCACTAAATTAATTACCTGTCAAATCAACTACTCAGAAAATTACTACCCGTACAATTAACTACCCACAGAACTAACTACAGTGAAGAAAATAAGCATTTGAAAAACAAATAAAAAAACAAAAAAACAAAATAACTACCGACATAATTACTACCCATGGAATTATCTAGATTCTGATGTCCAAAAACATGGAGATCAGGTGGATTGGATACTCTAAAAAAAATTACCCTGGTGTGTATGAATGAATGAATGAATGTATGTATGTTTGCCCAGATATGGTTGGCACTCTGTCCTGAGTGATCCCCCTAGTGCTCGATGCAGTCCTCCAGGTGGACGGTCGCTTTCGGTTGAGAGTACGCTGTGCGCGATTGACTGTCGCTTCTCACCGGAGTGTGTGGTTGAGTGTGTGTAAATGGAGTGTGTTGATTGTAAAAGCGTCCTTGGGTGTCTAGAAAGGCACTATATAAGTATAATGTGTATGTATGTATGATATAATTACTAGCTGAATTAAATACCCACCAAATTAACTACAATCTGAATTAACTAACCACCAAGTAGTTACCAACCTGCTGAATTAATTACTTGTCAAATCAACTACTTACAAAATAACTACCGACATAATTACTACCCATGGAATTATCTAGATTCTGATGTGATTACTAGCTGAATTAAATACCCACCAAATTAACTACCTGTTGAATTATTATTACCTGTTGAACTATTCACAAAATTAACTACCCACAAAACAACTACCAAGTGAATTAACTACCCAACAAAATAACCAAACACTGAATTAAGTACACAAAATTAACCACTCGCCAAATTAACTACACCTGAATTACGTACCTCCTGAATTGACAACATACCACCATCGGACACGTGTTTACAATCAGTGTGTAGCATAGAGAGATGCAGCAGTTTTCACTAATCTGCAGTGTGAAACCAAAACTAACCAGACCAAACATATACGATTTAACAAAAAGACAAGCCTTGATCCTGACTTTCAGCTTAAAACATCCTAATTCAAATCACTGCACATGATCTAAAAGTCCCTCTGACTGAATCCTTCCAGCAATACAAACCAGCTTGACTGCTGACTCACATACATCATCTGTAAAAGTGCCTTTTATGAAACACTTCAAGTCAGCGTTTGGTTCATGATGTTTTGGTTCCTGTGACTTTCTTCCTCCAAATTTGTAAATCAACCCCCTCCCCACATCCTCTTGTCAAGGCCTTAGCACTTAGTAAAACTGGTTTCTCACAGGGGTCTCACCTACGCCACTCCCCTGGAACTGTGTGTTAACAATTCTTTAGTGAATAATATCAGGAAGAAAAACGTCTCCACTGAATGAGAGTGACAGAAATGAAGTGCCACAGAAAGTGGAATGAATACCCAGCCAAGGGCTTTCAGCTCCAGGGCTCTAAAGAGGCCACAGCAGAGTGTGAGCCCCAAAGCGGGCATTTATACACTCAATCTGCACCCCCCCCTTCTTCATTGCTACTTTTGAATTAAGGAATGAAAAAAAAAATACCAGCATAAGGTCAGTTAAAGTACGTCCGCTTTAAAGTTCATCAACATGTCTTCTTTGCTAAAAACAGAAGTTTAAAATGTTTGTGGACACCCTTTTTTAATGAATGCGCATTCAGCTACAAGTTGCTGCTGGACATTGAAGAAAGAGGAAGAAAGACGTATTCAGGCTTTTAAGAACAAGTGCATCAGGAAGTTGCAGAAGATCTCATGGATGAAGATGATGACCACTGAGCAAGTCTATGAGATGCTTGAACTCAAAAGGAGTTACTGATGCACGTTAAATCCCGCAAGTTACGTTACTTCGGTCATGTGATGAGGCAGCACATGAGAGCATTGAAGGAAGTGTTATGACTGGACTTGTGGAGGGAGTCAGAAGACGTGGAAGACCAAGAATAACCTGGATGGATAACATCAAGACGTGGACTGGATTATGAGGTGCTAGCCTGCTATAAGCAACCAGAGACAGATGGCATTGGAGAGAAGTGACTCGTCTGTGCAGCCTACCATAACGAAGCGATGACGGCGTGTGACATGACATGACAAGTTGCTGACACAGATGAACAAATACACACTGCTTGTCTAGTCCCTGAAGAGAAGTACTGCCAGTAGAATAGGTCTAAACATGAACCTATTGGCACCATGTCTAATGCCAGGTAGGCATTGTGCTGTGGAGCAGTGGAACAGTGTTCTCTGTTCTATCAAATATTTTTGGGATGAGTTGGGGATGAGGTGATGGAGATGATCATCCAACATCCTGACCAACACTCTTATTGCTTAATTCTAGCAAATCCTCACAGTAGTGCTCCAAAATCTAGTAGAAAACCATAGAAGAAACAATGTATTAGCAGGCACACCAGAACACTCTATTTTGCACAAACATTATTACAAAAGTCTTAAAGGTCTGAATACCAAGTGCTGAATTATAACAGAAGATAAGATAAATGGGGTTCATCAAGACAGTACAAGACAATCAATGTTTCGTAATACTGGGAGGTATTCCACAAAGCAGGTCTATACAATATGAGAAGAGCGACGAACATTCTTCAACTTTTGGCTCAAGTTATCCAGCTTACAGAAATCATGTTGAATTATACCACTTTTTTCCCAGAAACTCAACAATTATAAAAGCTTAAAACTATGAATTCAATAATGACATTGTCATTTCTATTGTGCAAAAAAATAGTCAAACGAGTGAGTACACTTATGCACACATTATACAGGGTGTCTGGTTTGCTTCCTATACCAAACAAATAGTTTCAATACTATTGAAGATCAGGTGATGAAATTTGGATGAAAGTCTGTGTGAAAGAGATTGATGTTACAGTTGAAAATATCCAGCATGCAGTTCTTTTCTCCCGATCAGGTGGTGATGGAGATGTGTGTTTTTGGCAGCTTTCTTTTTTCCAGTCTTCAGAATGGAGTTTGTTATCCACTTCTGTTATCCATAATGTGCACTGACACATTATACAACACTTCCTCCTGTCCTGTACACCAATACATTATACAACACTTCCTCCTGT
>BRDA01000009.1:7857-46281 GCA_036984385.1 Crenuchus spilurus | reverse complement strand
ACATCTCTGCACATTTCTCAAGGTGAAATAACCAACGTGCCATGCTGTGTTTGTGAGAATAACTGAGGACTTGGGCTGGGTCAACCGAAGGAGATGAGCTGGATGGGCGCCGTCCTCCACTCCAACAGCTGTGGATTTTAGTAATCAGAAATGAACACCTACCTGCACTGTAGTCATGCATGTCTCTCTTTTACACACAGAATGAGGTTTATTTCATCAACATTTCAGCATGTGATCTTCAATAGTATTAAAGTTATTTACTGGGCAACACACAGCAGTACTTACCAACCAAAATGACAAGTCTGTGCTTGGCTCCATGTGCTCTGCGGTAAGAAGCCACTTCTTCGTAAGTAGGAACGTCGGCTGTGTCATACTGCTCACTCTTTTTACATTCATACATGGACTTATTTGTCTTCTTATCTCTTCTGCTAAGCCGGAAACTCCTCCGGAAACTGGCTACAAAAGAGAGATGATATCATTTATAATCCAGTATTACATATTGTGATATAGCCATGTGTAGGTGTCTTGGGTGTGTTGACTGGTGTCGTCTGAGCATCAGAAGTGTCAATGAACATTATTACTTGATACAGATAGGTATTCAGATTAGGCTTTCTGCTCACACAACTCCTTACTGCAAGTTAACTGTACTTGTTTTATTCCTCATCATTAAGTACTGGCTGTCCATGCCTTTAATCTTTTGGCTCTTTCTGTCTCTCAGCAGCTCTTTACATGCAAATAATTTGATTTAATCCTTTCAGATTATATTGTGTAAAAAAGTTTTTTTTTTTTTCATTTTTTGTTACGTTACATTTTATTTTTATATTTCAAGCCTTTTTTGTTTATGTTTATACTGACTCAAACTTGAAAATAAATATACTAATAATTAGAGAGAGTGAGATGCCTGTGAGTGTGCATTCCTTTTGTACACTAAAATAATGAATAAGAATTCCAACAATTACAATGTAGCATTTAGCATATTTTTGGTGTATACATAAACATTTATTGTACAGCTGCCCCTAAATTTTATTCAGCTTTGCCTAATAAAAAAGGGAAAGTAACATTTGAGTTATTTGCTCCACTTTAATGGTGGAAAAGCATAATTTTTGTTGTCTTAACCTGTACTAATGCTCTTTTTCTTGTTGTTGGAGATTCATTGGCCCCATTACTGTGGTTCCTTTGCAGTGGAACCCTTTCCCCCCCTTCTTTTTACATAACCCTATAGTTGGTATAAAACTGTTCATTTGCTCTTATACATATAAACAGCTTGATATTGTGAGCTTCATGATTAACCATAATCTTGATAAGTAATTTGGAAGTTAACAAGTTTAACCACCTTGTTCAAATGAAATGAAACTGTAACTGGATTAATTTCACATCAGACTAGTCCAACTGTGTATACATGAACGCATTCTATTCTGAATATATTACAATGGTTCCTGAAGTTATGATTGGCCATCTATAGATTATTCACTATAAATGACATTCATGCAAACCTACACAAACAGGAGGGCCATTAAAAGATTAGTCCATCCATCAGCTCTGCTCTTACTGACCTCCCCTCTGGCTTTCAGAAAGGAGGTCAGTGCTACTCCTCTGATAGCAGATCCCTGATTTTCCATACAGTGTGCACTGCCAGGTCTGAAGCATGTCCAAATCGACACCACAGACGGCTTCTGTTCTTTTTCAGCCTTTAACAGAATCATATTTGTATGTTTTCTCTGCAGACAGGGTGCAATGAAGGGAATAGCTTTTGGCCCTTCAGGAGGTCACTGGTTCGAGTCCCTTTAAAAGGGGCCATTACAGCTGATAGCTTTTCATGCACTGAAAGTTGTCAGGAATGCCACCACAAAAACTTCCTGTCTGAGGATTCTGGAAAGGAATGGGCTAATTTAAAAGACACCAGACTGCAAATGCACCCCTCATTTGAACAGACCCAACTCATATTTATGGCAGACGCTAAACCAAAACCTAATATTCTATTGCCACACAAGGCATTTCCCCCAGCATGTATTCCTCATTTTGTTTTCTTTCTTTTTTATCCAACAGTGATTAATAGTCACATGGAAATGATGCAAGATGCCCATGATTAAGCGAGTATGAAGAGAAGGAGGAGAGAAACAGATCCTGATCCAATCCCCTTTAATATTTTCCATAGGACAGAGCCCTGCACCATATCCTGCATCCTTTACTGCTTGTTTGTTTCAGGACAGTCACTTGGTGGGGACCTATGGTGGAATCCAAATGAAATGCACTGTAATTATACTAACTCTGTACCAGAACGCAATTTTGCCCATATGTGCTTTGTATTTAGTAACACAAATCCACTGTGGGAAATGTCAGGGTGGCAACACGTATGACAATAGAAGTAATTGATCCCCAAAATTTATAAAACAAATAAAAAGTCAAACAATAAATAGATTATGATTTAGCCTAAAAATGGTTGCTTATGTTGACTGCTCTCTTTTGGTGAATGCACTACTTATTTGTAACTCTGTAACATGCCATACAACTTCTACGAGTTTATAACATTGCCTTTTGGGCTGAACAAGACGCTAGCGGTTCATTAGCTCTGACATGGGGAATCTCAGTCTCTCCAACTCAGGCAGGTGCATAGCTACTTTGCTGCGGCCAGTCAATACAAATTGGTGCTCCACAGTTGAAGAGGGTTTGCAACTGGGAGCATTCAAAATCATTTAAAACCTTCTAGACAGCTTCATCCAAATAGCCAGAATACTGCCCTCTATCTCAATGTGGATAAATAAATCAAGCTTTGGCTAGTGGAGCGTCCCTCCACTGCTGTTAGAGTCTGAATTAGACAAAAGGGGATGGAAATTAATTCAGTCCAGAATCAGAGGTGGAAAAAATTGTCCTGGACCTCATCAAAGAAATTCAGTCCTTTTGTGCATTTTCCCTCCCAAAGAATGCAGCTTTATAAGAAAAATCTACATGTGAGATGACGGAAGGTACACTGGCAGACTGAGTGCATTGGAAATGCTCACTTAAATACCTTTTAGTTAAAAAGATGAGTTGTGAGTTGTGCAAGGACAGATATAACATTCCTCTGGTTTCCTAGTTTCTAGTGCTATAGTGAATAATGGCAAGGGCACGGACAAGTGTCCACAACACAGTCCCAAACACGCACCACTTAATGGTGCATACTGTGGCATGACAGGCTAATTGGTCCTCAGTGCAACACAACCTACAGTCACCAACTAGCAGCTCATAAATCAAACCAAGTCCTTCCACGCGTGAAAGAAAAGACAACAACTGTAGAAAACCCTCCAAATTCAGTGTAAACACTGAGAAACACGTGGCTGTTGAAGGCACACACTCGCTGGTGAGCCGCCGCCGCTCCAGAGCGCCCATTTTCCAGAGCGATAATATCTAACTGCTGTGGAGGAAATGTAGCATACGTGTGGGTTGAGTCAGAGAGGCCTTTCAAAAGCCAGAGCCTCGCGAAGCATGAGTGATACCCTACCTCCCTGTGGCATTTGCAGCATCTGCAAGGAGCTTAGCTTACATTCACACATTTGAAAAAAAGGAAGAAAAAAGGTGTAGCGACAATGTCCACACTACGATGAGATGACTCTGAAGACAAAGCTGTACCTGGAACATTTCCTTACAGGATTTAAAACCAAGAACATTTGCTTTATTGCTTTTTACAACATTCACACATTTCATTAGTTGTTTTTACCACATTCTTTGCTGAGTTAACAATAAGCACCACTTGGAGAGGTAATGAAATGAGGACAACTGTTCTTCTCAGTTTGAGTCCTAGGAATGGGTGGAACACAATGGATCACTGTGATTAGCCTGTTTTTTCTCGCTGCTTCCTTTTATTGCAACAAGGTTAAAGCAGGACTCGTTGTCTAGGACATATCTTTGTGATATGTGGGTGTATGCGCAATCTGAGAAGACAGAGCTTCAGAAGGTCTCTCCTCCTACAGGCATCTGTAGAAGGCCTTATGCATAGCAGACGAGCCTTCCAGAAGCATCAAACAGCCGGAAGTTTATCACAGTAACTCTCAGACTACCACAACTCTGGACCCAAAACGGGTCTCAGACACCCGTTTCCTTCTCAAGAGGGAAACAATTTGACATCTACTGTAATTTATCAAAGTCAATGACCACTGGCCATCTCTCGGCAGTCCCTCACATATTCAGCATATACAGGCTAGCAGGACTGGGGATGAAAAAGATGTATGACAACTGCAGGTGATGATTACTAAAAAAGAAAGAAAGAAGGCAAAAAAGCCCAACTATTTAGCTGTGCTATTTGAAATATGTATTGGGCACAGCTCTGAATCATGCTGTACTCGTTAAGAATTGATGTCTGGGGGAAACACACTGTAGGAACTGTTTCCATTGCGCTGCATATGTGGAAAGTGTGTGTTCTGCCCAAGTGTTACAGGCTTAGCGACTCCCCGCTCCTGTTGGCCAGGAGAGAGATGGCTTGTGTCAAGAAGCAATATTTGTTTTTCCCCTCTGTCCTATCCCAAAGCTCTTTAGACAAAGGAATGTCAGGGCAGGAATGCTGTCTAATGCATCAGGGGGATACACACACACATACATCTGCATGCACACACGCAGGAGTCAGTGGGCCGCCAGTTCTGCTCGAGCCCAGCGCAGTCAACACTAGTACATTTAGCCTTTGAGGTGCATTGAATGGGATCACGACGAAGCAAGGCCAAATCGAAAAAGCCGGATACGCCGCTGCTGTTTGTCTCATCAATCGACTGCTCGATCCATCATACGACCACTAAATTGGTCAGTGTGATCACACCTGCGCACGCACACACAGCATCTGCAGTGATCCACAGCAATACCTGGCCTACGCTGGCCAGTGCTGTTAGAAAACTAAACACTGAGTAGAGAACATCCAGACAGCCCCAATCATCTGCCCTGCTTGCTGGCCAGACACAGCACCGGCCCAGGTCCAAGAAGTCCATTCAAAATCCTCCATAACACACTCATACTTATCAAGACACACACTCAGAAAAAGACATACACAAACCTGAGCCAAGATGACGCCTTTGAATAAGCAGTTTATTTACTTTGGTCTGTTCCTGTAAACGACATCATCCACCTGAGGGTGTCGGTGAAACTAAAAGAAAGGATGCCAATTGTCAATTTCAGCTACACTGATCATATAGGTGCAGATTGTAGTTCTACAATTGCACGGTAGTCCATCTGTTTTGCAATACCACACTGCACTACCACATCAGTGTAACTGCAATGCTGAAAATGATCAACCCAGGGGTCCTGACTAATGAAGAACAGGTTGAACAAAGTATACAGATGGACTACAGTCTATAATTACAAAGTGCATATATATGGTCAGTTGAGCTAAAATGGACAATGAGTGTAGATACAAGTTATGTGTATCTAATGAAGTAGACAGTGATTATATATATTTGCATATAACCCAACTACAATATACCAGTCTACAGCAGAAGATCTGGAAGCCCTGCCCACAAAATTGGACCTGTAGACAGAGGAGATACTCATTTTGAAAATGAGTGAAGGATTGTTTTAAATTTCAGGCTAAATATGTGGGCTCCAGCTTTCCACAACTTGTTCCTTAATTGGGCTGATGGCTTTCCCAGCTTTCACTTCTCCTCTCTGTCCATCTTCATCTGCTTTTGTTTTCCACCTCCCTCCCTCAGCCAGTAGTGCTGGGTTTGTGCTGTTGCTGGATGTTTAGTGCAGAGGTTCTGTGGAGAAGCTTGAGCTGCGAGACCATTTCAGTCATGTGGGACATTAATGTGCTGAAAATTCTGATCCAATGCTAAAGTGTAGCCTTTCACTCTTAGTGGTCTCAAATGCTGAGAGATCATATTAAATGCAGGTCTTGTTCTGTTAACACTGGACGAAGTGCAGTGAGGATAGCATGGTTGGGTTAGTGTATAACACACACACACACATACACACACAAACTACAGAAGAGAATATTTCCTCCATGTCAGTGGTCAAGTCATCCTACACATGTATACACTGCCTGTAATTTGGGGACACTAATCGGTCATTATCAGTAGGCCTTAATGCATTACTATATTGTTTTATTGTTGATAGAATAAAAGATAAATAATTAAAAAAATATTAAAACGGTGTCAACATTAAAACAAAAATGGCTTGAAATACATCAGTTTACATGTAATGATAAGCAAAAAAACTAAATTATGAATACAAATAAAACTTTTCAATGTTCTAATTTTTGGAGATGCAGGAAAATGTCCAGGCCCAAACCTCTTATTCTTCATCCTTGTGATGTTAGTACTCATCCTCTCTCAAGTCTTTCAGCTGTTGAAACCACCTTTGTGTCAAAACAGCTTCAATTTGTGCTTTTTATTGAAGGTTGGAAAAGAAAATTGGCAAATAATATTGCAGCAAACCATGCTCTTCTTTCCAATACGTTAATAAGATACTGAAACTAAGTGCTGAAAATATGAATTACTATAAGTATTAGTAAATTTGATATCTGATGTGGAAATTTTTTTTTTCTGGAAAAATAAACAGTAAAAACACTACTAATGCATCCCAAAGACTACAATATTATGAAAAAATAGTGTGTTCAAAATGTAATAAAAAAAAAAGTTAACTGTCATTTTATATATTTATCACATGTAAAGTGACTTTTTAGTTTTAATGTTGATGCTTTTTGAATAGAAATTTACTCCAAATTAAATATTCTAATCTTTTGAGATTCTGGGTTTCTGATTTTCATGAGCTATAAGCCATCAACAAAAAAAAAACAAAAACAAAAAAAACACTTGAATTACAATTTTCAGTTAAATGAATATAAAGTTTCCTTTTTTAAATGACTTTATACACATAAATGTGTCACAATATTCACATTTTTGACATGCTAATGTACTTTCAAAAGAAAACGTTTCCCCAAACTTTTGACAGGCATTCGTGAACTTGAGTGAACGGCGGACACTTCCAGCTTCTCTGATGGACCTCACTGCAGGGGATCGGCACTGATGTATCCAGCACCCAAACACCCACCTCCATCCCACCAGCAGAAACCTGAGCAACACTGAACACATCTGCACACTTCAGCTGCACACAGCAGGTTTAAATCACACTCGTAGGGGCTGAGCGTGGGCCAGGCGCGGAGCGCTGCCGGCACTGGTAAAGAGGGGTTTTTGTTTTAGGGTTTGCGTGTTTTCCCCCTGAAACGCTCTCCTGTTACCGGTAGTGTGTGGAGCGTGGCGGGGCGCGGAAAGGCGCCGGCTCCATCCCGGGACCTGCTCTGGAGGTAGCCCTGACCGTTGGGAGGAAGAGGAGAGGCTGAGGTCAGAAGGGCCGGTAATGAAAGCGTGGAGGTAAACAGAAGGGCAGAGAGTGAAAAGATGGAGAGAGGAGGGGGCACGGTGCTGAAAAGCGAAAAGGTTATCCCTATAGGATGACAGTGGCTGATTGAGCTTGGCAGAGTGGACCGTGCTCCTTTATTTATAAACTTTGCACACACTGGATCTCCTGTGAAATTAAATGGCTCTAAATGTCTAAAGAGCGTCCAGCGGCGCGAGCAAGGCATGACCTCACAGAGGCCTCGGGCCTACATAAACACAACTGGTGTCTAGCACAGAAACTAGGAGTCCATGATGGAGTGAGGCCGGGAGAAAAACTAAGCAGAACATGGTAGAACGGTGAATAGAAAGACAAATTGAGCTTAGTCAGCAGTGTTAAGTATGGAAAATTGATGAACTGATAAAAACAACAGACAAAGTCAAGTAGGAGAAAAGTCAACAGTTTTGATTATGGGAATATTTTTACTTGCTTACTTAAATTATAAAAGTGCTATATTGCACTATACTGTGCATATGATAAAGCACTCATATGAGTCTGGATAAGAGCATATGCTAAATGTAATTAAACAACAGTTTGATTGGACAAGATACAGTCCACAAGTGCTGATATAGAGTATAACTGTAACAACATAGAGTCATATGAGAATATTATAACCAGCCTTGGTTTGGAAGGAACACTGCCCTGCAACAGTGTTCAAATAAGTGAGCACACCAGTCAGTTGTAGCAGAGTGTAAAATCATCATAATGGATAAAGGACGTGATATCTAAAAGGGCATGATAACAGGATGCCGGGTGAAGAATGGTGGAGGCAGCATCTCAGAAACTGCTAACTTTTGGAAAGTTCTAGAGATGCTGTAGTGGAAGGGTACTGAGAGTGAGTCTCCCAATGGTGTAACAGTGGTTCCCCATGGGGCACTGATGTCAGGCAGTACAGTTCTTGTCCAGTTACATAACTGTGTGTTAAATTATTAAACAAGCAGACAAATCATATTCTGCTGTTGCTCACTCTGCTGTTGACTAATACATGCTACTTGCAGAACTACCACATTTTTATTATTTGGGGATTACTTTGATTTCAGCATAAATTGGTCAGTAAATGTGTTCTGATTAAGTCATAAAAATAGACAAACACATTCTGCCAAAACTGGACAAAAAATGTTTTCCATTTTTTACTGAACACAACATTCACAGTGCAGGCTGGAAAATGTATGTGAACCTTTGGATTTAGTAAGTGGTTGACCCTCCTTTGGCAGCAATATTCTCAACAAAACAATTCCTGTAGTTACACATCAGACCTGCATAACGGTCAGGAGGAATTTTGGACCATTCCTCTTCACAAAACTGTTCCAGTTCAGCACTATTCTTGGGATGTCAGGTGTGAATTGCTCTCCGGAGGTCGTGCCACTGCATCTCAATCAAGTTAAGGTTAGGACTCTGGGCCACTCAAGAAGCTGCATTTTCTTCTGTTGAGGCCATTCTGTTCTTGATTTACTTCTATGTTTTGCGTTGTTATCCTCTGTTGAGCTTCTGTTAGTGGACAGATGGTCTTAAATTTTCCTACACAATGTCTTGATAAACTTGGGAATTAATTTTAAAAGGAGCTCTTTTGCAAACTTCAAACATGTGGCAATGGTTTTTTTGGACATCAGTGGCTTCCTCTGTGGTGTCCTTCCATGAACTCCATTCTTGTTTTATGTTTTACTTATTGTAGATTTGTCAACAAAAATGTTAGTATGTACCAGAGATTTCTGTAAGTCTTTAGCTGACACTTTATGATTCTTCTTCACCTCATTGAGCATTCTACACTGTACTCTTGCATTCATCTTTATAAGAGAGAGTAGCAACAGTGCTGAACTTTCTCCATTTGTAGTCTGTGTTACCATGGACACATGAACATTAAGGCTTTTAGTAACTAAAAGGGATACTTTTGTAATCCTTTGCAGTTTCATTAAAGTCAACAATTCTTGAACATAGGTATTCTGAGAGTTCTATTGTGCGAGGCATGATTCATATCAGGCAATGCTTCTTGAGAACAACTCAAAACTGATGTGTGTTTTATAGGGCAGGGCAGCTTTAACCAACATATCTAATCTCATCACACTGATTGGCTCCAGGTTGGCTGACTCCTGGCTACAATTAGCTTTTGGTGAAGTCATTAGCCTAAAGGTTCCCTTACTTTTTCCACCATGCACTGTAAATGTTTACATGTTTTGTTAAAAAAAACCATGAAACCAATTTTTGAGCTGTATTAGTTTAAGCAGACTGTGTTTGTCTATTGTTGTGACTTTGATGAAGATCAGAACACATTTAATGACCAATTTGCATTAATGTGCCTTATACTGGCCTTAGTCAATGGGAAGGCCAGTGTGGATTTTAATGATATTGCTGTAAAGTGTGATTTCTTTTCTAATATATGTAAATTCTACATGGAACTACTGGCAGTGAACATGCATTATCTGTGCCAGTTGGGTTGACTACATCCTTAGTCACATGTTAAGCTGATATGGACCTACTCTTTAGGGACTAAATCAAAGGTCTATGGTATGAACTGGAGGTGGATGGGTCTGGGAACCCACACCTTATTGTTAAGCCTTGTGGATGTCTCATGTTCTAAATTCAGTGAAACACTGATGAAGAGAGGAGCCTAACTGATGACAGTTTATAGGTGGATGAATTGAAACACACTGGGCCTTCTGTGTACCCCTAATGATTAAGCAAAGGATTTGTCCCATCCAATGTCATTCATGGTTTACTTAAATGAACATAAAAACATGTCCATGGTGTCAAGTGTTTGAATCGTATTGTGGACACTGGAATGCAGTGGGAGGATGATGTCAAGAAAACAATAATGTAAGAACACAGAAGAACATACTGAGAAACATCCAGAACTTTGAATGACCTTCTGCTGGAACTGTGACATGGATAGAAGTGGAAAAAAATACAGACCTGCTTAGTTGATGAAGTGAATAGAAGTCAGTAGAGAAAAAGTCATTAGTTACAGTCCTAAAGGAGAAAAAAATGGGAAAATAAATGGAGACAGAAGAAAAATCAGCATGCATGGTTGCCCCTCAAATGGCCACATGGGTCTCACAAGAGCACCCACACATGACATGTACGTGTGGTGACCTTTGTAATGAGAAGGTTCCATGACCTTCGTTTTCAACACACTAACAATGGAAAGCTGTATGAAAAGAGGGCCTGAGATTGGGGCCCCAAAATGGCCTGTTGGCCAACGGTGACCACATCAAGGGCCGGTGGGACAGCAACCACAACAGCCTGGAACTGATCCAGCCCCTGTAACTTTTACAAAGAGTTATTTAGACCGAGGATGCTGCCAGAGCACAGGAAAACCATAAAGTACAGCCGTTTATGACTGGAATATGAGAAATGAGTGCAAAATTGCCTGTTTGGCTTTCACTCATCCTGTTCTTTACTGTAACTACATACAACACATTTCTCTCATTTCACTGATATACACATTTGCGCTCGGTGCACAGCTTAGCGTCTTGAGTGAGCCTCTAAAACAGCTGTTTAGAGTCGTAGGCAAAAACATTTATCTTCTCATGAAGAAAATGTTTGGACTTCGACTGGAGCCACAAGAGGAGCAAAGACAAGCACAAAACAAACTCTCCGTCATTAGGGTTACCAGAGTGAGGCTTCAGCGGCACAGATATGGAAAAAGAGCCACATTCTGCAACACGTGGCAATATCTGCAGATAAATCAGTGCAAGAGCGATAAAGACGCGAGAGGGCTGGACATACAATGTGATGTGAGATAAAGCTGTTGGATATTGTGATGTCTGATGTGTGAATTCTGTTTAAAACATTGATCTGCTATGAATGCTAGCCATCACATTATCCACTTTAATAGCTTAGAGTCCCTAGCTACGGTGCTTGAAAATTTGCAAACCCTTTAGAATTTTTGAATTTTCTAGATACCTGCTTAAATATGACCTACAACATCATCAGATTTTAAAACAAGTCCTAAAAGTAGATAAAGAGAATCCAGTTAAACAAGCACCACTGTACCATGTAAACCATCAATAACTGCTACCATTTCCAAAGCTGACATAGGAACAGATGGACCGTAGTCAAGGTCATGGTCATACATATGTTAAAACAGCAGCCACACCATCAGTGTAACTCTAATCTACTTACATTACTTGCACAATGGCTACATCATGTATGTGTATTTATGCTATTTTGCAGCACATTACAGATTATCATGTCACAATTAGTATGTTTACATGATTAAAGTAGTTTTTAATGAATTAAATAAGTAAAAAAAAATTATGTATACAATCTGATACATATCTTTTGCCCCCTGGTGGACTATCCATACACTGCACTGCAAGTTTATTTTTGAAATGACTTAAAAATGTAAAGGAAAGTCATTGTTAACTGAATTAACGTTTGTGTTCTGAATAGATTCTGGTTGTATCAAATATGAAACAAAAAAAAATTATGATTTAAATGGGCAAACAATGTTTTGCTAATAAACGGCTTCATCCAACCATTGATCATAAATAAATTAAAGAGCTGTTGTATTATCATTAATATTATCTGAAAAAATCCCAAATAGCATGAAAAGATGAATATGGCCCTTTAAACCGTTTAAAACTACAGTTGAACCATGTTGAATGATATAAAAAATCTCATCATTCCACCTTTGAGAGAGAGAGTGAATGATATTGAGAGAGAAAGAGAGAGTGAGAGAAAGAGACATAATATACTGCTCAAAAAATAAAGGGAACACTTAAACAACACAATGTAACTCCAAGTCAACCACACTTCTGTGAAACCAACCTGTCCAGTTAGGAAGCAACACTGATTGTGCCTCAATTTTACCTGCTGTTGTGCAAATGGAACAGACAACAGGTAGAAATGAGAGGAAATTAGCAAGACAACCCCTATACAGGAGTGGTTCTGCAGGTGGGGACCATAGACCTTTTCTCTGTTCTCATCCTTTCTGGCTGATGTTTTGGTCACTTTTGCATTTTGTCTGTTCTCTCACCACAGAGGTAGCATGAGGTGATGTCTACAACCTACAGAAGTTGCTCAGATAGTGCAGCTCATCCAGGATGGCACATCAATGCGAGCTGTGGCAAGAAGGTTTGCTGTGTCTGTCAGCACAGTGTCCAGAGCATGGAGCAGATACCAGGAGAAAGGCCGGTACACCAGGAGGGGGCCATAGGAAGGCAACAACCCAGCAGCAGGACCGCTACCTCCTCCTTTCTGCAAGGAGGAACAGGAGGAGCAGAGCCAGGGCCCTGAAAATGACCTCCAGTAGACCACTAATATCCATGTTTCAGCTCAAACTGTCAGAAACAGACTCCATGAGGCTGGTATGAGATTTTGAGTGTGATTCCAAATCCAGACCTCCAAGGGGTAATAATTTTGATTTACATTGATCATTTTTATGTTCTTTTGTTCTCAACACATTCCACTATGTAATAAATAAAGATATTTAACTAGAATATTTTATTCATTGAGATCTAGGATGTGCTATTGTAGTGTTCCCTTTATTTATTTTTTGAGCAGTGTATATGAATGGCAAACTTCCTATTGTGACAAATCATGTGAGATATAGTAAAGAAGAACAGCATGCCTCACCCATGTTCAATCCACTTAAATTGTTGGCAAAATCAGTCTCTTCTGCAGACCACAGAAAGAAAGAGAGGAGGGCAGAAATGAAAAAGCATGAGAGAAGCTTTAGATTGAGATTCAGGGTAACAACAGTGAAATACAGAGTGAAGATGAGGAAGATGATCCTTACAAAATCAGTCCACATTCTCAGCATCTGATCTACCACAAAGCTGCTGGAGGACACACAACAACTGCAGACTTGGAGCTACACGGGAACATAAAATCCACTTCGACACATCAGAGACATTACACAATGGTTTTAATATTTATTTTATAGATTGTAATAAAGGAACCGGCATTTAAAACCAACACCTTTATATTATGAGTCACAATATGCATGACGCAGAATCGCTAAATAATGGGACACAAGACGCTTTCACAGAGCAAGAGCCATGAAGTGGATTTAATCACCGTTTGTGGGAGACTAAAGGTCAGAAATGCACTTACGGTGGTCTACTGATGCTATAAACTACAACAAGCTAATACCACTACAACTGGACACATAATAGAATGCCCATATGAGGACCTCGCTGTATAATGTCTAACACTCAAATGGTTTCCATAACTAATAAAGTTTATGACAGTTATGATTGAGTGAATGATGTCATGCTGGGCCATTCACGTGGAATATAAATTTAGTAGAGTAAATTAATTATACACACAAGAGCTGATAAATGGTTTAGGTTAGGTGCATGATATCTAATGTAAATCAATGTCAAAACAGATGTATTATCATGGAGTGTAAGAATGTAATGCATGTTTAATAGGGCAAGTGAACCATACGACTGAGTGCTACACTAGATTGGTGAACTCCTGCCTCGTCTTCCATAATCTGCTATGATCCATGAAGTGGTTGTGGTCAAATGAGCACTAATCAACCTTGCATTCACTCTTTGGGTGCTCCATTACAGCAACACAGTGAGCTTCAGGCTAATGACCTCATGGCTATGACATCTAATGTGTGAGCTACAGCTGGGCAGAAAGACTGTACCTTCAATATCCTCCCAGACTGCATAAAGAAAAAAAATCAGAAAAATCATTTTAAAAATAGAAAATGAAAGAAATGAAAGGAATGAGGGAAGTGGAAAAGAAGAAGGACCTACCCCATTCAACTGCCTCATTGTCTTAGAGGAAAGAAAGAAAAAAAGGGGGAAATTTGTTAAAAAGTCACAAATCAAAACATAAACCTTCAGGTAGAACTCTACAGCCACCTAAATAGCCCAGTCTTTTCAATCAAAAAACATCAGCAAAACATTAAAACAACAACATATCTAGAACCTTAATAAGGTCTCACAAATGATCAGTCTTCTCACCAGTCCTGCTGCTGTCTGAAATGGTGAGGTTTTATTCAATTTTATAGTTCACAGTCATTCTGTGCCCTAAACCACCTTGGATTAAGATCTGACTGCAGCCAGTGAGTTTTGTATTTTGACAGAAACAAGTAGATGATCTAGGTGACTATTGAGTTCTAGTATCTGATAGCAATGTAACAGCTTCTGTTCTAAACTATAAAAAAGTGAACATCTTGGCTGAATGAATACATGAGTGGTGTATAACCCTATTCAGACTAGATTAAATGTACATTTAAACAGGTTCTTTGGTTATTTCTTCTTTTACAGGAGCTCCTCCTGTGATAAAAAAAATAGAACCGTTTTATCTAACTCAGAGCTCTTCTGATTGTTTTGGTCTGTTCAGATACAAATCTGTTAAGTCATCTTAATGTTGTACAATTGATGAAGTTTAATGGAGATTACTATATAGAACAGAAATTAAGTGGACTAAGGCAATGACACTACAATCAGAGGATGGCAAGTTTGAATTCCGGTTATGCTGCTCATCATCGACAGCCAGAGCCTGAGAGAGTTGTGCTTTCTCCAGTTGGGTAGATGTCGCTCTCTCCCCGTCACTACAACCATGTAATGTACGCTGGCTCAGGTGTCCATTAGCTGATGCATCAGAACTAAGGATCCTGTGCTTTCCTCCATTAGCTGCCCAATGATGATGTATCAAAAGCAGTTGGAAAAGAGGTGGTGGCTAACTTCACATGCATGAGAAGAAGCCTAGTGCTAGTCTTCACTCTCTTAGAGTCAGGAACATTACAAGGTCAGCTGGCTACCACTACATTGCGGGTAAAATTGGGTCTAAAACAAGGAGAGAAAAAAGTCTAAGAACCCCACTTAGACAGGTGACTTTGCCTCACATTACACATAACTTTTACTTTTAAAATTAGACTGAGACAGACATCAGTCAACATGTTTGAGTCAACATGGTTGTCCCAAAAGTAGATGAAATAAAACACCCTGAATAAAACACCCTATTCCTAAGTTGCGAGTCCATCATGCTCCTGGAGAGAAACTTCCCCTTCTGAGGAGATGACTCAAACATCTTGAGAATAAAGGTAAACCAACTGTTCTCTTTCTCGGACTTGATCAGTCTGCTTTACTCCAGAAGTTTTTCTGATATTATAAGTGAATTTTTACGACAAAGATTTTTGGCGGCATATAGTCTTCTAGTGCACAGATCCACTAAAAACCATCACCAACCACAAACAAACACATATTACAGCTTTTAAAGAGCCTCAATAATCTGGATTTACTTGGTTTACTTGGTGTCCAGACTCTCCACCTTTATGTGGAGGAAACAGAAACTGAAATGGATGGTAAAAGCGAGGCGGATTATAATCACAGCTACAGGTACAAGACACTGTATCACTGTGAGCTCTTTACACATCTGATCTTAAACAATGTTGCACTAATACAGCTGTACATATACAATATAGACAAATTACAAGCCCCCGAAAACTCCTGTAGCCATTTTAATGCAGGAGTTTCATCCCTGAGATGTGTAAGATGTTTCATTACAGACGCCCTCCTAATAAACAAATCCACCCTGAATAAGGCTTACAAACACATTTTAAACAACTTTTCAGGTAAAACTGCAGCTGTAGCATAACCAACCTGGGGCTTAACAAGATGAATGTGTGTATGTGTAGGCCTGAACCATCCAGGACAGGAGAACATTTGGAGTCACTTTAAAAGCTTCCTGCCATTCATGTGGTCTCAATTTGACTAAATAAGCGTAAATCAAAACACAAAAGTACTGAACAGCATCTACATACAACACTCAGCTCTTCTTACACACTTACACATACACACGCACACACGTGACGCAGCTCTGCGAGACTCAGCTGCACGGTACAGGTACACTTCAGTCATAACAACTGTCACAAAGCATTGTGGGATGCTCCGCAAGTAGATAAATAGAGATACTAGCACTAACACTAACTACTGGCCTCTCTGCCTTTTTCACTGGTGTGCGTGTGAGAAAGAGTAATTCAAAGCCGAAGCTCTTTCAACTACCATCTTGTATTATGTGTGTGTGTGTGTGTGAGTGTATGTGTGTGTTCTTTCATAGCAGTGCTGCTACAGATACAGCCGGCGCAGCAATCCGACAGCTTAAAGTGAAACCAGCTTCTGTGGCAGACTCACAAAAACACAGATAATGAGGAGGAGAAGATGGTAGAAGGAAAGTGAGGAGAAAATAAATAAGCTGCAAGAGCTGAAAGGAGAGAAAAAGAAGAGAATTTTGACAAAGATAACAGACAGAGGACACAAACAGTCTTATAACCACCATTATGCTCAATTCACCACCTCGTAGATTCACTATTTTCACCCCAGCAGTGACACTGAGGTGATCAGCACCTCTGCTGTGTCTGATCCACTCTAACACACCACCACCACCTCAGTGTCACTGCAGTGAAAAACAGGGTAGTATTTAGAGAAACAGATGGACTACAGTCTGTACAAAGTGCACCTATATGGTCAGTGGAGCTGGACAATGAGTGCAGAGGTGGTCATAATATTATGGCTGATCAGTATACATTGGTAGTGGTCTGGTTCTGAATTTAAATTTGGATCCATTCAAATGTTTTTGGGCTGTAATTGGGTTTGGATTAACATTTCCGCTCTAAGTGCACAGATGAAGCACTAAACTGAGCTGATTTGTTCACAATAGAAGAGTGCACAGAACAAGCCCTCCGGACATCACCCTCTGAAATATGGACTGATGTCACCACGGGGCAGGCCAGCACACAGATGGACTTACTTTTACACACACATATATATGCGGATTCCTCTGGAAGTTTCCGCAGCCAAGTGTCCGGCTCTGGGTTCCGGGCTGGATCTGTCTCTCTTTTATGGTCTGATTCTGGTCAGACCAGAGCCCGTGTCCATTAGCCCTCTCTGTCTGTCTCAATTTTACATCTCGCAGCATGACCGTTATTTACCGTGATCTGGAAAATTTTACACACGAGCTCACGCAGACAAACGCACTGATGCTGTATGAAGGGATGTGATTACTGTATTAGTTGTGCTTGCGATTTTAAATGAAAAACAAGACAGGCTGGAACTGAGACAGAGTTCTCAATCGCACCTCCGGGTGGTCCTGGAAAACTCATCAATACTAATGCCTCAATCACACACACGTCAGCTTTTCCTCACGGCCTTTGTTTGGAGCGTGTGATGGAGGGATGTAAAAAATGAAAAAGGTGGATGTATGGAGCTAGGGTTAAGTTCAGGGCATGGAGGTAGACTACAACATTAAAAAACATCACACACATTCACTCGCTGGCCACTTCATTAAGTACACATACCTTGTATGTGTTCGCTCCCTTTCACCTCTACAGGACCACCAGTGATCCGAAATTATTTGGGTGGTGGATCATTCTTAGCACTGCAGTGACACTGATGTGGTGGTGGTGTGTTAGTGTGTGTCAGAGCTGCTGATGTTTATAAACACCTGAGTGTCACTACTGGAGTGAAAATAGTGCACCAACCAGCCAACAGTGTCAGGACTAGAGGACCAACACAAACTGTGCTGAGCTACTCTCTGACTTTACATCTACAAGGTGGACCAACAAGGTAGGTGTGTCTGAGTGGACACAGAGTTTAAAATCTCCAGCAGCTGCTGTGTGTGATCCACTCAACACACACTAACACACCATCACCACATCAGTGTCACTGCAGTGCTGAGAATGATACACCACCTCTGTGGAGGTCCTGACCATTGGAGAACAGGGGGAACAAAGTATACAGAGAAACAGATGGACTACAGTCTATAATTGTAGAACTATAAAGTGCACCTCTATGGCCAGAGGAGCTAAAATGGACAATGAGTGTAGATAGAGGGTATGTGTACTTCGGCCAGTGAGACACAAAGAGAGAAGGAGAGACATACAGACAAGCAAAGAGAATTCCTCTGGGTGTATGTATGTATGTATATTTGTGTGTGTGTGTGTGTGTGTGTGTGTGTGTGTGTGTGTATCATGGCGAGTAGTAAGTGCACCCATGTGTTTGGCAGCTCACAAAATGTTCAGAGGAAAACAGACAGAAAAGTAGCACAATTACAGATACGTGTGTATGGTACCAATCATAAGATGATGGCCCCCCTTTGGAGCTCATTTCCTCTCCAAACTTCTCCTGCTTCATCTTTCCCTCTATTCTATTCTTTTCCTTACATTTTCTATGCACACTTTAACTTGCCATAAAAATCGGAGAGCAGAAAAGATCTGTTGTTACCGTGTCAGAACACTGACCTCACTGACCCCCTGTATGTTGCCAGGTTATCAGCAGACAGAAGGTCAGATATAAAAACAAATGAAGGTGCAACTCATGGGACTGCACTGGGTATGAAAATAATATTCAATGTACTGTTATGTCTTGTATGTCAGCAGAATGGCAATTGGTATTGGGACACCTATTCATTCATTGCAAAGGTTCTGCTGCTCAATGCCAACATTGGGAGCTTTAAAGACTGGAATGAGACATTTTGCCCATTGATTCATGTTTATCTGCTCCAAAGAGTTTTATTCTATTGGCAATACATCTCTACAGGGAGCTGTGTGTGTACATTTGTACATCTGTGTCAACCTAAAGCAGCATATTCATTAGAAGGGGTGTCCACAAACATGTAGACCTCAGAAAACACGGACACATTATTTTGGTATATTATTATGAATATTGCTTTTTATACAAATCTATTTAAGTGTCATGATGATATATTTCTGCTGTATCACCACACGGTAGTATATACAGTGCAGTTTTCCATGCTGGGAGAGTTTGTGTGTGATGTTTAATTGGTTGCATATATTTAATTACTGGTTTAAAGTCTACTGAGGTGGTGAAAGATGACGTAAATAAAATGTTATTCATTCTAAGTGGGAATGCAAGTACACATGATACTAGAGAGCAGTATAAGGTTTCTGAGTCAGAAGGTTAAGGTAAGAATGAGTTACTGTCCTTATCTATCTGTTTGTGTGTGTGTGTGTGTGTGCGCGCGCGCGCAGTGTTGGACACTTACATGGTTTTCTCGACAGTTTCTGAGGCTGAGTGTTGGTCAGGGGTCGCCTGAGAGCAAGTCTCCTAAGAGAGGGAGAGATCCAATAAAGCCATCAGTTTTCATGATTGCACAGGGATTACTAAACACTGTGAGCTATGATACACTGACCTGCTCAAATTCAAGAAAGAAAGAAAGAATAAAAGAGAAAGAAAGACAGACAGAGGCTGAGATAGAGAAAGAGAGAGAGAGAGAGAGAGAGAGAGAGAGAGAGAGAGAGAGAGAGAGAGAGAGAGAGACTAAACAGAGAGAGAGAGAGCAGAAACAGTGCTTGCTTGCTACTGTATTTGAAAGCTTTTACATTTTTTTCTTTTTCTTATGAGACATTTTTTCTCTCTCAAGAAGAACAGTGCCAAGAAACTGCCCTGCTTTCAGAAGCGGTCCACGCATACACACACACACACACACACACACGTCAGAGTCCACTTTGCGCAGAGCGTCACTGATGTGCGATTTTCCATGCACAGAGCGTCCAAAGTGGACGCGAACCAGTGCTATCATTTTCTGTCATTACTCATTCCAAGCCAGACAGCCACGGAAATCCAAAGTATTTTGGCAGAGTGACCAGGCCCTCACACACAAAGAGGGAGAGAGGAATAAAAAAAACTATAAAAGAGGAACAAAACGCAGAAATTCATTCCTTTCATAGTAACTGAGAGAGAGAGAGAGAGAGAGAGAGAGAGAGAGAGAGAAATAAATAGATACATAGATATACAGACAGGCAAGTGCATCTGAAACCTAAATATTTTTTAAAAGTTTGTAATGAAAAAATGAATGAAAAAAAAACTGTCATTATATATTCATTACATGTAAAGTGACATTTAAAGCCTTTTTTATTTAATGTTGATCAGTTTGGCTTATAGCTCATTCATCTGAAATGCTAAGAATATTTAATTTGGAGTTTTAGTACATTTCTTTTCAAACACCATCAACATTAAAAACAAAAAAGGCTCGAAAAAAGTCACTTTATGTGTAATACATATAAAACGTATGAGTTTTTTGTGATATTCTAATAATGGATGGAGGGATTGATGGACGGGTGGTGAGTTGTCAGCGTAACTCACCTCTCCTGAAACTGCTTGGATGGGATGAGACCGGCACGAGGGTTAGCGTTCCCTTCTTGTTTAGCCTGCCACCACGTGGCATCATCCTGGCACACAACCTGCAGCACGTCACCTCTTTTAAAGGCCAAACCCGCCTCCTTACAGGGAATAGCCTTATCCTCCTCTGGATTATAATCAAACAGAGCCCGCAGATACACCTAAACACAGAGCAACCAAAAGAACATGATTATAGTGTAACTGAACTGTGTCCTTTCAAGCAAAGCATCACTAACAGATGCACTGCTCAGAAGGTGACAGTTCAATTCAATGGGTTTAGATACAAGCAGGTGGTGTTAGTGTTATGATGTATATACATAAAATTCAAGTTTCTGTATGTGTACCTTTGGTTCCTTTCCCAGACCTTCATCCTGCATGCCTGGCACCACTTTAAATGTGATGGCACCCTGAGACTGGGCCTGCATGCACACAAAGAACATGGTTATATTATTTCATATTAAAACTATATTTTACTAGCAGTTTCCATTAATTATCAGTAAAGCTCACACATATCACTCCATCCTAACAAGTGCAATCAACCCGGAGTCACATAAGACATACATACCAGAATGCGAATGATGTCTTCAGGTCTCTTGTCCTCCACAGGGATGCCATTGACCTCTTTCAGCTCATCTCCCACATGGATCAGCCCTGCAGAGAAAAGAAAAAGAAAATGAGAGAAGAGTACAATGCCTTCACAATCACAATGCTCACTTTATGTGTGCTCATTATTTCTCACTCAGAGCTCATTCAAAGTCTTCCACCTGTATCTTATAAATGCTTAACGCTTAACAATCTATAAAAAAATCAAGCTTATATAAAGTTATTTCCATGTTTTCAGCCACTTACTGCTTACAGCTGTGAATTTGTCTTCCTTTCAGTAAATCCTGCAGGCAGGCCAAGTTCAAATGGACGCTGAACTGTCTATGTTGAAATATTGAACTTCTGCTGGTTTTAAACACTTGTCATTAGGTTCTCAGGTCAATTCTGACTGACCTGATCTAGTGTGGTTCGCCACAGCCACACATTTACCCCAACAAAAGAAGGGATCTCTAGCAAGTCTTCAAATACATCCATCCATCTGTCCATCAGTTTGCCCACTCATACATTTATCTGTCCTACCATCCATCTATAATCCATTTGTTCATCTACCTGTCTCTGTCCATCCATGTATATATCTATCCATCATTCATCTATCTGTGAATCCATCCATCCACCCATCATTCTTTCAGTCCGTCCATCTATCTGTACTCCCATCATCCACTCATTTTTCATCTATCATCCATCCATCCTTCCATTTATCTATAATCCATTTGTTCATCCATCTGTCTTTGTCCATCCATGTATCTATCCATCCATTCATCTATCTGTGAATCCATACATCCATCAAACTTTACATAATGCCTAATACACTGAATATTCAATAAACACTTCTCTATAAGATGGGCCAAAAAATCAAAATATTTGCCACTTGGTTCATTGTTCGAGTAGCCAGGACAAACTTAAATATCCTGCTGCTGCATAAATATATTTAATTTCCATACTTAGTACAACAGAATACAACAGAGTAGCACTGAGGCTTTATGGAGACTGAATAAACAGTCAAAGCGTAGCTCACCACTTCTGTCAGCTGCTCCTCCTCTCATAATGCGGGCAATGATGATGGCTCCTGTGCGTTCATCCCTTTTGATGGTGGCCCCCTGTTATAATAATAATAATAAAAAAAGAAAAAGAAATTACATTTGTATGTAACAGTGCCATTGCCATGTCACACCACTTCAACTTCAAGGAAACCAATGATGAGAGCCATATTTTAGCCTGTGAGGGTATAAACCATCAGTGGAACACTGCAGTAGCATAGACAACACTGTCACAGAATGATTGTCTGAGATGATGGCGGTGGTGGTGAAGGGCATGCTGGTCCAAAATCTCCCAAACTGGGGTGAGAACTGGTCACTGTAGGGTCATAGTATGTCATTCACAACTATTTGATGATGGCTAAACTATGATAATGACGGCTTGTTGATGGGTGACCTTATGATGCCCTTATTGGTCACATGATGCTCAGTGACTGAGTCTGAGAGAAAACGGTTGGAATTAATAGATAGAGAAAGTGGCCAAAGTCACTTCTCCAAACGTCTCTGGATTGTTCTGACCATCTGGTGCTCTGTACTCCATGATCTGCTTTCTGTACCACTCCAGCACCCATTAACCAGCTGACATCACTATTTTGGTGAACTGCTCACCTCTAATGATTTTGTAATGTCATTACTATGAGCATAAGTGCATTTCCTCAAGGTCTTCTGCTGAGGAGTTAAACGCTGCCTCTCTGATCGAAAGCGCAGCCCTGTGATCCTGCACACAGCTGAAGTCTTTGAATATTTCCGCCTGATCAAATAAATGGAGCAATTAAGTGACCTGAGGGTTGTGTTAGGAGGCAGATGATTGGCTGGTGGCCTCAAGAGGTGACAGACCGTCAGCGTCAATGAGGTCATCATTATAGAGAAAAATTATATTAAAAAAACAGCCCTACCAATGGAGAAAGACACAGAGAGAGAGAGAGAGAGAGAGAGAGAGAGAGAGAGAGAGAGATAGCGTGAGAGACAGACACAGAGAGAGAGAGATAACGTGTGAGATAGACATAGAGAGTGAGCGAGAAATAGCATTGAGACATACAGAGAGAGCTAGAGAGAGCATGAGAGACAGACAACGATAGCGTGAGAGACAGAGAGAGGGTGAGAGACAGACAGAGAGCGAGAGATAGTGTGAGAGAGAGAGCGAGAGATAGCATGAGAAACAGACAGAGAGAGCGAGAGATAGTGTGAGAGACAAAGAGAGCAAGAGATAGCGTGAGACAGACAGAGAGAGCAAGAGATAGCATGAAAGACAGAGAGAAAGAGTGAGATAGCATGAAGGACAGACATATGGACAGAGAAGGAATACAGATGGACAGACAGACTCTAGTTTCAGCTGTAGAACAGGAGAAGGCCCAGCTCTCCAAGCCCTGGCTTTGCCCTTCAGTACCAGTGAGCCAAAGCCTCTAATGGCCTCAATCACTCCACTATACTAACACACAAACAGCAGGGCAAAGAGTCAAATAAACAGCAGTTAGCTTTGCCTCTCCAAAACTCAAACAAACCCATCAGACATGCTGAGAGAGCAGGACAAATAATCCTCAGTAAAACCTCCCCTCAAACACAAACACCGACACCTGTTAATGTCATTACTGTTAAAAAGGAGACGAGCGGCACGTGCAGAGAGCTTTGGGGTTTTATGATATAGTGAGGAACGTTTGCAAGACAAATGAGATGAAAAAGTTGCTTAAAATATTTTGGGGTGACTAATCAAGCTCAGTAATATGATGATCAATAGTAGTTGTTGAAAACTGCTGGAAAAGAAAATCATCATCTCCATAAAGCTTGTCAGCAGATGGAAGCATGAAGTGCTCTAAAATCTCCTGGTAGATGTTGACTTTGGACTTGATAAAACACAGTGGGACCAACACCAGCACCTCAAACCATCACAGACTGCAAAAACTGCACACTGGACTTCAGACACCTGGGATTGTGTATCTCTCCACTCTTCCTCCAGACTCTAGCAGCTGATTTACAAACAAAATGCAAAACTTTGGAGCACTGAGTAACAGTCTAGTTCTGGTTCTCCTTAGTCCAGGTAAGACACTTCTGATGTTGTCTCTGGTTGAGGAGTGTTGATATTAGTAATGAGGCAGTTGTAGTTCTGTGAGATACACACTGTTTATACTGCTGAATAGTCATTTAAAGGCCTGGGTCATATTCAGGAGCATTACAGAAAACAAAAAACATTACAGAACGCAGCAGACAGAGATACATTAAGAGGCTGGATGTGATCTCACAGGCTCTGAAGTTAGAGTAGCGAGTCTGTGCTATAAATTACAGCATTCTGTTAATGCTGCCCAGCGTTACAGTGTGCTGAAACTGCCCAAGGCCGAGTTGTGCTGTCTGTTCCACAAAGCAGAGTACACATCATGAGTGACATCATGCAGAGCTGAGCTGGGCTGTGTGGGTGTGTGTGTAGCAAGTGCCTGATTCAGTCCAAGCTGCCCCAGACATGATGGATGGCCTCCAATCACAGGCTCTGATGAGGGGGCTACGCTACAGTACGCTAGGCTAACTAACCCAACCATTTAACCATCAAAAATGCTATTTTTTGTGCACATACACCCACTCTTACACTCCTACACACACACACTTCCCTCACTAGAGTTATGACCCATGCTTGTTGCATTGCTGCTGAAGTATTGGTTGGATTGTAATTCAACTGTGTCATTTTAGTCAATTTTTTAATACTTGAAAGCTTGTGACTGATGTCTAAAAGGGCATAATAATAGGGAACAGATGGGAGCATCTCAGAAACCACTAACTTTGTGTGATGTTCTAGAGAAGCTGTAGTGAAGATGTACTGAGAATGGACTTCTTGTACATTGAGGGCCTCCCAAAGGCAAAACAGTGGTGCCCAGCGGGCCCTTAATGCCAGAGGGGAACAATGACTCCAGCGAGTGGTACAGAGCAGACCGGACCTGATCATTCACTGTTAGAAATGCTAAATATTTATATTATTTATATGCATTGACCCAAAAACAAAGATGGGCAGACAGCAAAAGAGCAGATACATATAGAGCTAAAGTGAAATTGAAGACAAAAGAAGTAAGAAGGTAAGACACAGAGCTCCCTTACTGTAAATATAATAATAATATAATAAATAGAATTGAAAGGTAGAGAAGAGAGACGTGAGAAAAGAGATGAGAGAAGAGAAAAGGAGAGAAAAGAGATTAGATGAAATGAGAAGACAAAAGAGAAGAGATGAGACAATATGAGAAAAGAAGAGAAGAGCAGAGAAGATGAGACTAGAAGAGAAGAGTTGAGATGAAGAGTGAAGAGATGAGCAGAGACGAGACAAGACGAGAAGAGGGGGAAAATAAAGGTGGAATCAGTGGTCTAAATTACTCATCAGTAAGACGATCCTCAGTGGACAGTTGCCGTTGTGATCAGGTCCATATGCGCTCACTCCGACACGTAAACGCTCATGACTGTTATTGTAAGGACGGCCAAAAGTGGATCGCTTAATCTGTATGGAGCTCAGAGAGATGGGGGAGCACCAGGAGCTCTCAGTCATCCCTACTGTCCACATACACACACACACACACACACAACACATCCCAACCAGCTACCTGATGACAAATGACCAGCACACCACATATTCACTTACTCATACACACAGAATGGGAGGACAGGGGTGGGGGTGAGGGGTGTGTATGTAGAGGGCATATCAAACACAAACCCTCCCATCAATCCATACAAACTACTCATCTACTAGCTTCTGCTAAAATATCTTGATTCTGACCTTAACATTTCACTTGTTTCTCCTCTGTTCAGTTGCAGAATGTTTGTGATAATAAACTGCACATTAGTGCATTTCAATGTTCAAGTCTTTTTTAAGCAATTTTAATCTATTTAAGGTTGCTTTCCTGCACTGGCCTAAATGACCAAGTCAATGTATTTAACACAATTCATTATTAACCTTGTGTAGTATTAACACTACCTAACAGTAATCCCTTTCCAGAAAATGGACCACCTTCACTAAAACCCTAAAATAAAGCAGATTCACTGAATTTTTAACCCCAAATACATTTTGCATGAAGAAACTATTTGCCATTCATTAAAAACAGAATAGCACTCATTAGGGGGCAGCCTTTGTCTACAGGTTAAAGAATCGGCTTGTTTTAGGTTATTACTATTTTATTTATTTTATTAATTATTTCAATCTGACCATTTTTAATATCTCACATTTTTTAAATTGGATTTATTCTATTGGATCAAACCGCTATACTTTTGATTGATTTTTTTTTTTTTAGCTTATTTGTCCAATGTTATGTAAATTCATCTTTTCTTTTTATCTACTGCCTTGGTTACATTGTAAATGAGACACACCCTCAATGTACCCTGAGTTTAAATAAACCTGAGTGAATGAATGATATAATGTTTTTAATCACTCTGTTGGGGTCCTGACTATTGAAGAACAGGTTAACAAAGTATACAGAGAAACAGATGGACTACAGTCTGTAATTGTAGAACTACAAAGTGCACCTGTAAGGTCAGTGGAGCTAAAATGGACAACGAGGGTAGATACCAGTTATGTGTAGCTAATGAAGTGGCCAGTGAGTTTATATTATGTTATTATAGCAGTCATTATACATAAGAGTAAGAAGAATTGAGATTATCTTTAGGGTTCACTTCAGTTTCAATGAAAATACAGACTAAAACAACATTAAAAGTGGGCTGGGCTTGCCACGCATCCTGCTCTGTGCACACAATGACCTCTTACCGACCTCAGCCAAGACAGTCGGTCCATTTATAACATTAAATCACGACTCGTAATAACTGATAATACCAACACACTCTCTCTCTCTCAGCCTCTTGCTTTAACACACTAGTCTGATGGCTCAATCATTAGCAGGTATTATGTTAAAAAAGGAAAATTACATCTCATTACATGAATAATGGCTGAGGAATTCCAGCCGAAGGGCTGAAACTTGGAATGAGGCTTCAACGGATGGGAATAAATGGGAATGAGTGGAAGTAAATGGGAATGAGGGTGAAAAGGAAGCAGAGGCCTGGGATAAAAAAACTACTTCATCTTTCATGTCTCCTGCAGTATGGCATATAAGGCTAGAAACCCTCATTATACACTCCATGTAAAAACACATTTAACAGAGTTCCCTCAGTGGCACACATAGGTACGTGAGAGTGTATGTGGATACAATTTCAGCCTTAAACTAAAGTGTAACATAAACATGAAAAGTGAGTTTGCATGCAAGTTCCTATAGTTTAATTCATTCAGCTTTGGTGTTGTTCGTACACTATGGATAAAAGTATTGGGAATGTGAAATGTAACACTGCAACCATTTAGCAACATCATGACAACTGCCAGAAAAACCATAACAACCATCTCAGGATACCATTGCAATGGCTGAACAACCTGTTAGCAACATTATAGCAACCACTTTGCAATAGCCTAACAACTACCTAGGATACCATAGCAACCATCCAGCAACCACCTCAGGACACCACTGCAATGGCCTAACAACCTGTTAGCAACATAATAGCAAACACACAGCAATATCCTAGCAACCACTTCGCAATAGCCTAGGAACCACCTAGGATACCATAGCAATCACGCAGCAACCAGCTCTGACACTATAGCAACCACTTAGCACCTCGTTAGCAACATCATAGTAAACCCATAGCAACACTCTAGCAACCCACTTACTGACAGCCTAAAATTCACTTAGCAACATTATAGCAACAGTGTATGAAATAACCTAGCAACCAAGAAGCAAAAGTTTAGCAACCATCTGGGACACCATAGAAATCATTGAATTACCACATAGCAACTACCTGGGATATTATAAGAACTGCCTAGCAACCACCTAGTAACAGCCTAGAAGCCACTTTGCAAAAGCCTAGCCTAGCCACCTAGCAGCATCATAGCAACAGCCAAGCCACTACCTAGGATATCATAACCACTTAACACATCAGCTACTAGACAGAGAGGTGAGGAGAGACTAAGCCAAAACAAAAGGGGAAGTGCAGAATCATTGACTAATGTGTTTGCACACAGAGAAATCTGACCTCTGCATTTAAAAACTTGACAATCACATAGCAACAGCCTAGCAACCACCTGAGCTACCATAGCAACCACTTAACAACAAGCCTAGCAACTGCATGGAGCTGTAAGCTGCACAATCACTCGACATTTTTTTCAGCAAATTTAATAATCTCAAAATGTAATCAAACTCATATTATTTGAGTGGTCATAATGTTTTGGCTTACCCTTGCAAATTATGATTAAATGATGAGTAGCCTTACACGGTGGCCCAGCTGTCACATTAGAAGTGTTTGTTAAGTCTGTTTTCATTGTAATTTTCCCACCAAGAAAACAGCACTTTCAAGATGTCAGCTCCTATTTCTGTAACTACATCAGGAAATGCCTTCCCAGGACAGCCAGAGACTTCACCACACAAAGACTTCACTGTGTGTGTGTGTGTGTTTGTGCAAGTGTGTGCCCTCACACATCTCCTAACTTGCCTGTAACTTTAGACAGAAGAACGCGGAAACACAGAAACATGGGCAGGCCGGGATATGACGGGGTCAGGCTGGTCAGAGGAAGGAACAGAGCGTTCAGAATGTTCAGACTTTCATTTGTGATGCCCACCGGTAACCTCATTTAACATGCCAACTTGTTAAATTAATCATATTATATTGAGTAGTAAATGGTGCAATTAATAGCATTATACTGACCACTAAATGTTGTGGTTAATCACATATTGAGTAGTTAATTGCACAATTAAATCACATTATATTGAGCAGGGGGTGGCACAGTGGCTTGGTTCCCTGTTCTTCCTGTGTCTGAGTGGGATTACTCCGGGGTTCTCTGGTTTCCTTCCAAAGTCTAAAACCATGGAGGTCAGGTGAATTGGGTACTCTAAATTGTCAGTACGTGTGTACAGCAATGGACTGGCACCCTATCCTGGGCTTAGATAGGATAGCGTGTAATGCCCTGCTCTGTGTCTGGTAAGGGGGTAGGGAACTAACCGCAACCCTGATCAAAATCAAGCGGAAAAAATGATGGTTGGAAGGATCAATTGAGCAATAATTGTGCGATTAATCACATTAAAGGCACAGTATATAGTTTCCAGCAACATCTAGTGGTTTAGTTTCCATATTGCAACCAACTGAAGACTCTTTCCACAGCCCCTCCCTTCCAAACACGAAGGAGTCTCTATGGTGGCCGTAAAATGTCATAGATCTTTGATACTCCCGAACGCGATGTCTAATAGCAGCTTTAGAGCTAGTGATATGTCAAGTGGTAAGATTAATTTTAATTAGAAATTTAGGAAATGTAATATGTAAAATTATCAGAGCTACAATGCAGACGAAACATATTTTCTGCACTTCAGTAGTGCTAATGTAAATGTTAGCCGTTTTCTGTACAAACAAATGAACAAAGTAAACACATCAAACTGCTTCACTGTAGACAGATAATGCAGGCAGGACACACATTTTTCTCTAGTCAAGGTAAGCTTGCCATGCTCTGAAGAAGGCACTTCAGCCGATAAGAGTTCACACAATGAGCTCATATTAGCTAAACTCGCAAAGTAGCACGCAGCTATGAATCTCCCGTTCCACCTTAAATGCTGCAGTAGTGTTCAGCTCCGATGCGCTACAATGTCCTGCAGCACCATTTAAAGTGGAATGGGAGAAAAACAAGTTTAATCATGTTTTCTTTTCTTTGATGATTGAAGTTGTGTTTTCTCTACTCAATCATACAACTAATGACATTATACTGAGTAGTCAATAGTGCAATTAATTGAATTATGTTGCATAGTCAATTTTGTAATTAATCATATTGAGACTAATCACAATAAACCAATTGTGATTAGTCACACAACTGACAACTTGACATAAATCAACAAATCACACAACTAACTACTAAATATAATGTGATTATTCACATTAACATCTACATATGATTAATTACATTATATTAAGTTGGTAAGTGGACGATTAATCACACTTTTGCTTACAAAAATGCAATATGTGCGCTCGGTAAGTTTTGGTTCAAACATATGACCAATAAGATTCTGAAAGTATCAAATATGATACAAAACCAAATCTCAAGAATGTTCAGAAGATCAAGCAAACAGCTTAACTTATTTGATGGCTCAGGGTTTACAGGGTAAAAATAATAATTTTCTGTATTAATTCCTTTATTAAAATCTGTTTATTTTAAGAACACTGCGTTAATATGCAATGTCATGTAAGAAATGTTATCTCCTCCATGCAGGATCTGATCTCTGCTCTCCTACAGCACAAGCATCTGGAAATATGAAACAGGCTTAATACTACAGATGGAAATTGGCTGCCACTGCGCTCAGGTGAGCAGGTTAAAATAAACCTGTAGATAAATAAATCTGCAGATCAGGTGTTAATGTAGGACGGTTCTGACCCTCTGGGTTAGGGGGCGCTCTCTCTAACACTTCACTGCAAATGCTGTGGACCACACAGCTGAGCTGTCAAACTAATGATGTATCCAGAACGCAGGGCTATGTCTCCAAAAACACTACCATGTGCGCTGCTGTCGCTCACCCTAATCTAATTTGCGCCTCCATCCATTCCAGAAAACACATTCAGCTAACACAAACATATGAGAAATCCTTCCACTGTCTTTAAAATAAAAAAACACACAAAAGTAAAAGACTAAACAGCTGATTTAAATTACATCAGATATGACTAATTAATGACCTGGTTTGATTTATTTGATTCATTTACTGTGACTGACTTTAACTCATCCACATACAAATACAGTATTACGGCCTGTACAGATTGGATGTACATGGGGGTTCATCTTTGACAGAAGCTCCTCTGTGATTTTTTTACATCTGGATCCACCATGTCTGTGTTTTTCTGTTGGAGTAACTGTCTCTACTGTCCAGGGAAGACTTTTTTCTTCATTCTGGAGAATTGCTGTACGAATCTGATTGCCAAAAGAATGTTAGTGACCCCAACTCATCCCAAAAGTACTGCAGAGAACTCAGAGAACACAGCTCCGCTGCTTCACAGCTCAACGCTGGTGGGTTTTATACTTTTCTATCCCACCTGGCATTAGACAGGTTTATGTGTAGTCTTATTCTATTGGCAGTACTTCTCTACATGGACTAGACAAGCTGTGTGAGTTTGTACATTTGTGTCAGCAAAGGGTGTCCACAAATATTTGGACATATAACGTATAATGAATGCATTGTTTTTTTGCTATTTTTTAAACGCTCACAGTAAATCATACTGTGTCCTACACTCTTAAAAAATAATGGTTCTTCAAGGGTTCTTTAGTAAAGAAAAAGGTTCTATCTAGAAATGGACACTCAATGAACCCAAAGGGTTCCTTCCATTATGAAAGGGTTCCTCAAATAGATGAGGAAAGTGTTGTAGATGGTTCTATACAGAACCTTTTTGAAAATGGTCCTATATAGACTCCAAAAGGGTTCTGCTGTATTTATTGTGAAGTTTGTAATAATAGAAGAACCCTTTTTGGTGCTATATAGAACAATTTTCAAAAGGCATCTATATAGAACCATCTACACACACATTCCTCATCAATCTGAAGAAACCTTTTCCCATGGAAAAGTGTTCATGTTTCTATAAAGAACCATTTTCTTTATTTAAGAACCCTTGTAGAACCATCTCTTTTAAGAGAGTAGTGTGCAGATGCACCAAAAACTCAGGAAACTCAATGGTGTCAGTAAACCTTGGACTGGAAGAAAAATGTCAACGACATGCACTATCTCAGACAGCATCATCTTTAGAGAAAAGACAGTAAAGTCGAAGAGTAAAGTGAGAACCCGCAAGCTTATTCAAAACAAATTCAATAACAAATACACAAATTCCTTCTGTGTCAGCATATATGTGACCTCGCCAGGGAAAACCAGGTCAAAGTTTTTTCAAAACACCTTTTATGTGAATTTAATGTGAAGTTTTGTTTTTGATCAAAATATGTACTACGATAGATATCTGAGTCTGTTATCTTTCATTTACAGCAATAATACTGAGTGGCTAAGTTTTGTCGCTAATGTGAGTGACACGGTATTGACACGATACCTCAATAAGTTGCCCAGTGACTTTGGCCTGGTTTTCCCTGGCGGGGTCACATATGGTCAATAGATCTCAACCTGACTCTGAATGTTTATATTTAAAATAAGTAGAAGTAGAAGTCTGTCCTGTATTCATTTTAATGCTGTCTGGAAGCACAGGTTTCATCACTTAGAAAACAGACACACACACAAATTTATATATGCACACATACATACTAGTAATCACATCAGTCAAAGAGCAGGAGAAATATTATTATATTCAATCTATCTGCCAACATTTTAAAATATGGCTTTACAAACACAGCCTGCAAAAATAACTGAGACAGAGACTTTAACAAAGCCAAGTGTCCTCAACTAATGCATTTGGAAAGAAAATTAGAACATTATGAAGTATCACATTACTGGATGCCACATTTCTGGAAGTCTACTGGTGGCTTCCAACCCTCAATATGACACATTTCAGCCGAAGGGCTCAAAAACACCTTTTTTTTTGTTTTGTCTTGACTCATAAGTCTTCTTCTGGCTGCTCCGTCTCCACTCACACTTGGTCCACTACCACTGTGAGGATTTCACTGCCAGGAAGAGCCTCCCATCAGCTGCCAAGGGAAACTGTGTTCGTACATGCTTTCCTGACAATGTTTAAAGAAAGTGGATCTTTAAGAAACAGGTGAATTGATGGCCATGGATCTGGTATTTTATCATACTAAATTAGAAATAAGGAAGTGCACTACAGCAGTTTGGGAAAAGGTCACCTTGGAAATGAAAATAACTGATATTTGTTCTTCAAAGTAACCGAGATTTGCATTTTTCCTATTAATAATATCAACAATGCCCTCTGTCCACACAATTTATACTTAACACACTACATGCCCAAATGTTTGTGGTCACCTCTTCAAAGGAATTCAGCTATATGAAGTTGCAGCCACTGCTGACACACATGTACAAATACACACACAGTTTGTCTAGTCTGTGTAGAGAATAACTGCCAATTGATTAAGACTCTAAAGAGCAGATAAACATGAACATGTTGGCACCATGCCCAATACCAGGCATGGACTAGAGTTGTAATGGACTAGAGAGGGCTGCATTTCAAGAAGAGTCTACCAATGGCATGTTCAGTATTTAGACTCAGTATCCTGTAGTGTGGGGTGGAGAAGATTCTCTAATGTAAAATGTGAAGTTGACGTCATGTCTGAAAGACCATCAACCAATGAGATCCGAGCTGAACTGGACGTGTCAGTGTGTACAGAAGAAGTTAACAGTGGCTAACTGGTGAGTGAGGTGAACTTGTGGAGCTGTGGCAACAACAATGGCTTTATAATAAATGTCTTTATAATGTGTTCAATTAAGGTTTTATTCACATTTTCTTTATCATGTATTTTTCTGAACAGAAAGGTCTCAACTAGCATTGCATGGAGTTCATCTGCCATGTTTGTTTACATCTAGTTTTCAAACTACGCAATATAGCAGTTCGCTTGAAACTCCCACAAGGTTTTGAGGCATGGAGCCATTGGTTGGGTGTGTTACTCATAAAGTGTGTGGTGTTACAGGGCAGACGGTGTATTGTGGGGGCCTTTATGACTAACAACAATTAGTAGGGAGCAGCCATGGCCTAGTGGTAAGGATCTGGTCTTGTGACGAGAAGGTTGCTGGTTCGATCCCCAGACAGGACATGACTGAAATGCCCTTGATCAAGGCACCTAACCCCCTAACTGTCCTCCAGGCGCCGGTGGATAAGGGCTTCCCACCGCTTCAGGCACAAATTCTCACAGCCTAGTGTGTTCACTAGTGTATGTGTGTTTCACTGCACGAATGGGTTAATTGCGGAGGTCAAATTCTGTTGTGTGAAAAATCACAACGGCTAAATTGGTTGATCTTAATCTTAATGATTTTTAAAATCCTGTAGTGTGAACCAGGCTTAAATGGCAGAAAAAGTGATTATTTACTAATAATGCTAAAACAAAAAATCAGTACACTTAAGATCCTCCAGCACTGGAAGCATTTTTCATTCAGTACCTTCAATAAAATTCACAGACAATGGATATCTCCATCCGCAGAAACCTCTTATGTCCAAGAACCACTATCTTCAAATGAGAAAAAAGTACATTTCTGCAAGAAAAAAACAAGACCTAGGCAAATATTTTCATGTGGCTCTTACATAAATACACCCTGTGGTGCCACAATCATTACATGGCAGGCTAGTGAGTGGAAGCCATTGATGAGCACTTGGAAAGTCCTTGCAGAGATGGCACACTTTCAGAAATCTGAGGAAGGATATTATTGATTACAGCTGGAACCTTCTCACAGACTTACTACACCAGGGCTGTGACACAGTGGGTGGTGCAGGGGCTCAGACACACACTAAGACAGTTCTGCATGCTTTAAAACTCAGCCTGGGTGCAACTCAAAGCAGCTGCTAGACTGGCATGATGATAAACTATCATTGCAGGATATAACAGTGATAGAGACAAGAGGCAGTTATGGGCATCAAGGTTGGAAGCGCCTGTGCCATGGCATAAATCTTGATGGAAAATGTGAATAAAATATTGAATAAAAAAGAACAAAAAAATAAAAATGTGATGCTCTAATTTAGACTTTTAACCAGTTCAGACTGGAGAGACGATGGAAGGGAGCTACAGCGTAGCTGTAAAAGGCAAATTAAGAGTGTGAATCAACCTGCAGAAGATGTAGATTTTTACCTGGCATGTTTTTAAAGAGGGCCGATAAATCGAGAAGCAAAAACTATTATAGACTTCTCGATTTGGGGATTAAATATTTCTTGGGCAAGAGCCATTTCAAATGTAAAATGATGCATCCAGAAGTCAGTGCGCTCGCCAACAATGAACGCAGCCAAATCTTTTTGCTGGCAAACATCTGCACTGTCTACAATTCTCCTATTAGTCAGTCTGAAAATCTATGTAGGACTCAGTTTTTCAACTTCGAGCAGTAAACACACACACAAGGACTTTTTTAAAATTTAACTTCCATTTAGGTCCACAGTAACATTATCCAAAACAGCACATTCTTTCAATAAAATACTTGACTGGGCCCAGTTCTGCTGCTGCCCAGTGTGTATGTGCTCTCTTCCAAACCCAATTATTCTATTCCTACCATTTCTGCTAATAAATCAGAAGGCTAAGGTTACCAAGTGAAGTGTGTGTGCCTATTTGGGTCCATCCCCAAAGTCCTGGGGCCTTAAACCCCCTTCTCTTCATTACTCTAGAAGACTGTGTGATGTCATGGTCTGAAAAATGATAGCAATTAATCAGCGCTACTGAATCTGATCCACTCGACTAATCACAATTACACAAATGGATGAATCAGTCTCAAAGAGCAAGGCATGCTAACTACAGTCCCCTCCAGAAAGGAAGGCGGGGTGAAGGGAATAGGAAAATGAGTTAAACTGTACAGGCCTCTTGTTATAATGGCCGCTCTTGGCCGTCTGAGCCTGATTGTATGAAATTATGAGTTAAAGTTCACATCGGATTCAATTTAGCACAG
Source organism: Crenuchus spilurus (assembly GCA_036984385.1). Taxonomy (NCBI): domain Eukaryota; kingdom Metazoa; phylum Chordata; class Actinopteri; order Characiformes; family Crenuchidae; genus Crenuchus; species Crenuchus spilurus. The sequence continues at coordinate 10,641 of BRDA01000009.1, read as the reverse complement.
TGTAGATTGAAGGGGCTAATGTTGCTAAGTGCACAGCTGTATGGGACGCCTGGCGGCCCTCGAGGACTGGACTGTAAAGCAGAAACATGCTACGCCACTGTCCAGAGGAGTAAACAAGACCAGAGCTCTGGCACTCTACTTTCATTCACAGCAAAACCACAGATGTACAAGTTTGAACTCTGACCATCTCAGCTGAACTCTTTTTCCATCTTACATGACAGGCCACAGTGCAAAGTGACCGTAAAGAAGAAAACTACAAAGGCACCACAACAACACACACCAAGACACTTCTCATACGGGTGGGGAAAAGAAAAAGATAATTGCTTTTTTCCACTATAGTCTAAAAGTCATTATGGTTTGTGTGATCGTGAAATTACATCAGCGTCAGGCTAAAATAGAAAGCAAAGGGCATTCCAGAGACAAGGCTGGAAAGGTACCCATTACAGTGAAACACGACTACAAATCCCACAATGCTTGTAGGTGTTCAAACCCTCCCTTTTGGGTGTGGCCTCCGGCCTGGAGCCAGACCTGGCTAACCACGGAGACCACGATGTGAAAATAAAGGAGAACTCAGAACAGGACAGTTCACACATGAACCAGATCAAAGAAGGGCGGGGCCTAGGGAGCCTGGAAGAAAACAGCCGGCCAATAATGACAGAGTAAAGTGATTGACAAGCGTGAAAGCATGGTAAGGAGACAGGAAACACACATTACTACAAACAGAGGTTACAGAGGAAGAGCGTATGTGTGTGTAGGGCACTACGTGCGTGTAATGATGTGGAATGCTTTAATGTGTGAGGGTGGAGGATGTGTGGTCACAGACTGAATGTGAAGTATGAGCCAAGCATGATCAGGAACTGTATGCGTGATGTGAACATAGAGTGACAGTACAATGTAGCCCACAGAAAAAACAATATACTGAAAATACACTATGTGGCCAAATGTTTGTGGACAGCCCTCCTAATGAGTTCAGCTACTTTAAGGTGCACGCATTGCTGACATGGATGTACAAATGCACATCTGGAGAAACACTATCCATGTGGTCACCAGGAGTCAAAATTTATGGCACTTATAATAATAATAATAATTTCAAGTGATATGTTTGTGTCCTATTTTTAGCTTGTAGGACTTGTCCTTCTTCTTGACCCTGCAATGACCTCTACTGGCCACACTGGGCATGCATGTTGTAATATGACCATAAGCTAGTGTGGATTTTACATTCTATTACATTTTTATTAAACAGTTTGATTAAATGTTCAATATTGGCCATAATCAGGTGTTAGTTATGGCATCAGACCTGAAAATTCAATATCAGTGCATCTGTATGTATACAGTGCCACATTAAAACGTTAGAATAGTGTGGAAAAAGATCCCTTCCATTCATTATGTGCAATGAAAATAAAATATATAACAATTTACATTTTTGCCATACAAGGGACCAGGATATGGAATTGAGTTTTATGCATGCTTCTGGATTTGTACTGGTGCATCCAAATGAATGATAGTGCACTGCAGTATCAGAGGGGGCTCATGTGCTGTACGTTGTAAATACACAAATCTGTACCAATCAGTAAGAGAAGAGCTGTGTGAGCTGTGTGAAGCGGTACAGGTGTTCTGTGGGGAGTGTGTCTGTGTGTTTACATCCAGGAGAAGACAGGACCCTCACCAGAGGCTCTTTATTCTTGACGAGTCTGATGATTTTCACTGAATCTTCATCATCGTCGATGTCGTCTGGCAGAGGAGGAAGTTCAGGCTCGTAACTCTTCTGAGCCACTGTATCATGAACTGACAGCAAACTCTGTGAAGAAAGAAAAAGAAGAGAATCATAAACACACACACACACACACACACACACACACACACACACACACACACGGTAGCAATAGAAAGTCATTTATCTGGTTCTAAACGTGTTGGCTAATCAGCCGGGCCGTGATACTCCAAGCATCTGTCCGAGCACTCACTGATAAATCACTGCTGTTCAGCAGCCTGTTTCACATTATTCCCTCCTACTGACAAATAAAGCTCTTTTTGAATGGATTACTCTCACTATTTCATTACAATCCTCTTTGGCAATCCTCTTTGTTATACTGTTGCGCCAATAAAGCTATATATACACATTATATGTCTAAATGTTGGTGGACACCCTTTCTAATGAATGCATTCAGCTACTTTAAGCTGCAGCCATTGTTGACACAGATGTACAGGGTGTCTGGTCTGCTTCTTTACCCAAATGATTGTGAATAACTTTAATACTAATTAAAATATGTCAATGAAATGGGTTAAATATACCCCAGCCTGTGTGAAAAAGACTGGTGCTGGAAATGACCAGCATCCTGATCAGGTGGTGATGTGGTCTGCAGGGAGACTTCACTGTTTCTTCTGATGACTGTGCTCACCCACCTCCATGAGTGTCCAACAGTAACCAAACTGTTTCATATTTCTTTGCCAGGCTGAGAATGCAAGGTTTCATTTGTGGCTTTTGTCCTCCAAAGCATTTCTTCTGAATGCTGTTTTTTATCCAGTAGATTCACCCCATGAACAGTTCCTCCTGTCCGTACACTGATACATTATACAACACTTCCTCTTGTCCTGTGCACTGATACATTATACAACACTTCCTCCTGTCCTGTGTGCTGATACATTATACAACACTTCCTCTGGTCCTGTGCACTGATACATTATACAACACTTCCTCCTGTCCTGTACACTGATACATACAACACTTCCTCCTGTCCTGTACACTGATACATTATACAACACTTCCTCCTGTACTGTGCACTG
>BRDA01000007.1:68866-103961 GCA_036984385.1 Crenuchus spilurus | reverse complement strand
TTGGTGCTCCTTTACCTACCCTCCAGGACTTATACACAACACGAACCAGAAACCGGGCAGAAAAAATCATCATAGACTCATCACACCCTGGACACTAACTCTTTAACCTCCTACCCTCTGGCAGGCGCTACAGAGCCTTGAACACTAAATCAAACAGACACTGTTTCTTCCCAAATGCCATCAAACTCATTACAAACAAAAACTGAACTGTGGTGTACTGTTGTTTGTTGTTTTTTGTTTACTTGCCACACTGCACTTATTCATGCCATAATACCATAATACTGTAACTGCACCTTATTTAACATCTCTCAATTATTTATCCTGCACTGTATTTTCACTTTCTGCAACTATGCAAATTTGCTATATTGTGTTGTTTGTAAATTGTAGAGAGCTAACAACAGCCAGAAACAATTTCCTTGTGTGTGTAACATGCTTGGCGAATAAAGCTGACTCTGATTCTGATTAAGCAACATTTAAATAGTATGTGCAAATGATTATTGGACAAACAAATTAGGCGTGAACGTAATTGCTTCTATTGGTGCCCTGTATATTGTATATATATTGTGCTAGTATAACCCTGCCCTGCGCCCGTGATTTACCTGAGTTATTTATTAACAGTGATTTATTATCACCCATAGCAACCGCCTTGGGTCCCATAGCAACGGCCTTGGGAACCATAGCAACGGTGTTGGGTGCCATAGCAACCGCCTTTGGTGCCATAGCAACTGCCTTGGGTCCCATAGCAACGGCCTTTAGGCCCATAGCAACCGCCTTGTGTGCCATAGCAACGGCATTGAGGACTATAGCAACGACCTTGAGGGCCATAGCAACGGCCTTGGGATCAATAGCAACCACCTTAGGTGCCATAGCAACCGCCTTGGGGGCCATAGCATCGGCCTTGGGGCCCATAGCAACGGCCTTGGGACCCATAGCAACGGTGTTGGGTGCCATAGCAACCGCCTTTGGTGCCATAGCAACTGCCTTGGGTACCATAGCAACGGCCTTGGGAGCAATAGCAACGGCCTTGGGGCCCATAGCAACCGCCTTGTGTGCCATAGCAACGGCATTGAGGACCATAGCAACGGCCTTGAGGGCCATAGCAACGGCCTTGGGATCAATAGCAACCACCTTAGGTGCCATAGCAACCGCCTTGGGGGCCATAGCAACCACCACAAATACTAAAACATCACCTTACAAACCAACTGGGATACCTTAGCTTGTGGGCCATGTTAACAATGCGCAATATCCCGCGTTTCCTTCAGGAAATGCCCTTTTCTAGTTATCATTGACCCTGATCAGGATTAAGAGGATAAAATAATGGATGGATTAGTTTAATTGCTTCTTACTTCAAATATAGATGTTTCCAAATATAAAAATTATGAAATGAGCTCAAAAGACTTCCAGGGAAATATATTTGAGGAATACAGTGATCCAGATACTTATAGGGCAACCCTTAGAGTCATTTAGTAGCTTTAAAAATGTTCGTGCCCTGCGTTTGATCAGGAGAAGAATAAAACGGAGAGCAGACTGTAAAAACTGTTAAAATAAACATACTAAAAAAGTTTGTGTCAGAAGTGGGATTCGAACCCACGCCTCCATTCGGAGACCAGAATACCCATGCAAGGGAAGGACTGAACCTTGAGTCTGGCGCCTTAGACCACTCGGCCATCCTGACACGACTGAAATTGTTTAACACATCGCCATATTTTAATACATTTATAGTGTATATTAATAATGAAATGTCATGAGGTGTAGTGTATTCATAGCGAGGTCATTAACCGCTTGAACTAAACTACACAACAGCTATTGGAGACAACGTTGGCCTGCTGCAGAGCTGTTAGCTACCGGAGCTAAAACGTGGCTAACGTAACGTTCGCTAGAAAACAAGTACATACGTCAAATCAGTTTGTGTTTATCTCACTACACTGTTGGATTTTCAACATTTTATATTTTTATATACATTTATGTATTTATTACTATTATTATTAGGAACCGCGACAGGTTATGTAATCTACAAACCACCTCTGTGTGAATAATCAAGTAAATATCATTTGTAGATTTGCCAATCACGAGACACAAAGTGCGCATGCGCTTTAAGACAGGCGGATATCCGCTGTGCGTAATCTGCCATTTTGTTTTAGATCGTTCAAGGGTATTCAGCGACTCAACGAAAAAGACTAAATAAACATGTTCCGCTTCACTAAAGCTGCTCTGAACCTCGCCGGTAAGATCACATACAGTCTTTCTGTAGTTATGTAAAACTATAGCTTTATGAAGTTTAAGAATAAGAGTGTTCAGTGATGTTTACTGTCGTTACAGCCTGTCTGTAAATGAGAACAACACTGCTAGCAGGCTATAAGCGAACTGAATAAAAATAAACTGCTTATTAGCTTAAAAACATTCATTTACCTTATAATGTTCATGTAATATTAATAAGAGTTTAATGTATTGTAATGTACTGGCATTGTGTAACTAGCTAATACTTTGTGGTAACCTTAGCTGATGGTAAAAGTCAATGTAACTAATTTATCTTGCTAGAGTTACGTTAACCTAGCATAGTATCGTAATGTAGTCAACGTCCATATCTAAGCTATTCTTACCACGGGCAAAGAATCCAAAATGTCTGTCTAATTGTCATGTTTATATAGGTATATACTTCTATGGAGCATTGTTCTCCAAATTGCCAGTCTATTACAAGTATCCTGTTTGTTACTTTGGGAAGATAGGCATTGTAAATACACGTGCTTGAATATTTGACTTATTTTTTACATAAATCCCAAGGCTTCTTCACAAAATGGTGAGAGTTTAGTAGCATGCACGTTCAGAAGGCAAAACGCACAAGAAGGTTTGTTTCATATGCATGCATGGTTCTAGTTATATCAGTATTGTGATCAGTATGTTTTCACCTTCTCAGGTCAAAGTACCCGTCAGGTTGCTGTACGGCATGGCTCTTCAAATGGATCCCCAGATTTTCATGCAAAGTATGGCACTCCTCTTCTGTTATCTGGCGCCACATTTTGCATTGTAGTCTGGACCTATGTAAGTACATGACCTGTCTTTTGTCTCGTATAAAGGTTATGTTGCTAGATGTAGTTATTTCTTTAAATACATTTCTCACAGTGACTGTTCACAAAGGAAGGTTCAGCACACACACTATGCCATACATTAATTTCTTTATTTGAGTAAAAACATGAAGTTGTGGCCTTTGCCTCATTGCCTTCATCAGAGGTCAGCCCATGCTTCAGGACCTTCATCAGATATAAAAATGTCATGTTTTCATTTAAATATATGTAATGTAATTCTATGGCATGGAGTGAGTGCTACAGCTTTCTTCATTCAGAGTAATATTTTTGGTTGCACCTCAACAGAGCTAGTTGAAACGTTTTCTGCTTTGGTCTTGCAGTAGCCCTGCAAGATTACCACACAATTACATTGTGACTGTTTCTACATTTTTGCTATGTTAACACAAGGTTATGTGTTAGCTGGGAGGACTTTGTGTAATGTTGCCCCTTTTCCCAGGTGGCCACATCAACTGGCATTGAATGGAATCTGTCTCCTGTTGGCAAGGTGCAGCCCAAGCCTTGGAAGGAGTAATGAAAATACTATCCTCAGGTTTTTGTGTGTGGACATGAAGAAACGGAACATCCCAAAACATTCTGAACTTTTCCATTTTTCTAATGGATTCTCTATAATTAAGCCCTGTTGTTGACCTGGCGGGTCTGTAAAAATGTAATAAATTAAAGAACAAAATGTTTGTTGTGCTGTTATGGCTGATCAGGGTGTGGTTGTGGACTAATCAGTTTTCATTAGATGAGTATGGTAAATGTTTGATGTGGCGCAAAATATTGTTACATTTTATTATATTTGATAATTCATTATAATCCATCCATCATCTTCCATTTATCTGTATCCGGGTTGCAGGAGTGGCAACCCAAGCAAAGTAGACCAGACATTCTTCTCCCCAGCCACCTCTTGGCTCATATCGAGGATTCCTTGACCAGCAAAGAGATAATCTCCCAAACCTGTCCAAGGTCTTCTCTGGTGTCTCCTCCCATTTGGCCCTGCCTTGAACGCCTCACCAGGGATGCATCTCAACTGGCTCCTCTCAACAAGGAGGAGCAGCGTCTTTTCTCTTAGTAAAATTCCCAAATGTCAGAATTCCTCACCCTATCTCTAAGGGAGAGCCCAGTCACTGTGCGGGGGGAAAAAAGCTAATTTCATCTACTTGTATCTGCGATCTCACTCTTTTGGTCACTACCCAAAGTTTGTGACCATAGGTGAGGGTTAGAATGTAGCCTGACCTGTAAATAATGTTCCTTCAAATTAAGTACTTTGGTGCACACTTACCACTGAATGTAAATGTCTTGAATCATATATTTTAAGCAGGTGTGATCTGTGACTGCAATGTTTTAAAGAAGGTTACCTACATTCTAAATTTAGAATGAAGGCTTGTGTTTCATATAATTTCATCAAAAGTCTGAAGTTTGGGGGTGAGTCCTTTTTTGGTTAAGAAGGTGAAAGTCCACAAGATGTCGCTGTTGTCTACGTAGAGACTAGTATCAGAGCCATTGAGTACGTGCAGACTGGAACTCCACAAACATGCTGAGGTTTTTCTTTAAAACTGGTCTAAATTATACTACAAATAAACCTTATTAAAAATTATACTGCCATCACAAACTCTAAAATGCATTGTTTGATAACAATTGTAAAAAAAAATAATATAAGTGTAACGTATTATTAATACATTATTTAAAAATATTTTGTTAATTATTAGTTACTATTAATATGCTAATAATAATAAATATATAGATAATTTAAAAAATTGTACATTATTAAATTGAACATTTAATAAGACTCAAACTTTTTCAGCTCACTGTTTTCTAGTAGTTCATGTAGTTTCCTATTGTTATTTTTAAGTTCCAAAGAAGGGTTAACTATTCATATTTTGACACAGTCAACTCATCCAAAGTTTCCAAACCCAGAGACATATTCAAACGCCCAACATGTTAACAACTTCAGTGGCTGGTGAACACAGACTCTTTGCCAAACACTGATTTGCAACCAGATGGAGTGACAGCGGGGACGGCCAATCGCACGTTTGCAAGAACCGGCAGAGCCAATTGATGAGCTTGTGGTTGGTCTAAAGGGAAACAGGCTTCAGCTAGAGCTGCCGTTTCCCACTTGGTCCTTGTGCTTGATCGTCTCCATTTAATATAGAGCAACGTTTTTGGGTGGTAAAAACTGCAAGGGACATGTACTCCATGTCCACCCCCTAAATTACGTCCATGTGTGGTGGCAGTACCTTGACGCATTTTTGTTAGGAAAGGAATTTAAGTTAGAGTTTCTTAATAATAAAAATATAAAATTACATTTAAAAATATATACATAATTTATACATTTTATATAAATATTAATAATTTGATCATGCAGTGAAGTGGCAAAATGAATTTCACAAGCCGAATAGACACAAGGTGCTGGTCTTGATGGGCAGCGTATTCGTTCAATAACTGCCAAGAACGTCCGTTGTTCCTGCCTACTCTGTCAACCAATAAGCGTTAAGTCTGCTCCGCCCATCTCGTGTGCGTGCACATAAGGCTAAGGTCATTCTCATTCGGGAACTACCAGCTCAGGAGACCGCAGCTAGTAGAGTAACGCTGAAAACACGCAGCCAAGATGTCTCTATCGAATAAACTTACCTTGGACAAAGTGGACGTGAAGGGAAAGCGTGTAATTATGAGGTGAGTCCTGACTGTAGACGCTCTGTGCACTTTGTAACCACTGTTGCCATCTCTTAGCTGAATATTCACAGTTAACTGCTAGCCCCTGAGCTATGTAGCATAGTCCAGTGTCTTTTAACTGTTTAATCGTTCGTTTCAGTAGATAGTACATCTTTAAACTCAAATTTATTTTATACTCCATCACTATGAATAGTAGCGGATCTTGCACAGGAAGTGGGCACGTCACTTATCTTCCGTGAAACATCATCCAACGTTTCTTACGTTATACAACGTACGAAGCCTTAAGGTGCTGTACGTTTCGTCATTAGCTAACCAAGTGGTTATTTGCACATATAGAATTGGACATAGATTTTTTTTTTGGTACTGACGAAAAAATTGCGCTCAATTGCAACCCCAGCTGGAAGTGACTAAAATGACAACGACTGTATAAATACATCAAATCCTCCTACATGTTTTATAATGCCAAATCTGAAAGCATGTTCTGTCTTATTGAGTCTGTTTTCCGTCCAAACGGCAGCATTAAAACCTTACGTTTATTCTGTTATGTATAGTAAAGCACTTACTTGGGCCAGGACGTAATAATGCATCACGTTGTGTGTACTTATAGGAGAGATGGAGAAAAGCTCACTAGTGTTGCATTTACTCGGTGCTCTTTAGTGCGTAGGAAACATGGACCAGACTTTAAAGAGCCAGTCCAGTATTTTTTCTCTGCTAGATAAACATGCTTAAATGGAATGAATGACCTCTCATCAGCTTCCACGAAGCACAGAATCTCCAGTTTCATCTTCAAAATGGTCTTATAACGTACCAAACCAGCCTGTCCTTGAACAAGTCCTGTAATTTTTTCCCTGGAGCAGAGGCATATGGAAATATCAGTTTGTGCTGTATTTCAGTAACTGTGGTTACCAGTACTACTACAGGCTGATCATTCATTCTTCTGGTTGAACGCACCACACTGATAGAGAAAGGATAGAGGAAGGGAGGCTTAGGGATTGCGTAATCTGCTGTAGCGAAGTGTGTGTGAACGTGCCACGGTGTGCGTGCTCGTGTGAGTGGTGACACACAATAAGGGTTCAGTCTCTAATGTAACCATAGAGAAACTTTCCACAAGCAGGTGAGCAGTGAGCCTCTGACACACTGCCTCATTACTATTCTCTTATTGACTGGGCATTAATCCCCATCAAAGGCTGGGGGAAAAACACAAGAGTAAACTCAAAACCCATCGTTCTGTCCTGATTCAGTTCAGCATCGCAATGACTGTGTAGCCTGTAATTCACCGCTACATTCTCTGGTACTCATTACTTCTTAATCCTTTTGAGTAGGTCAAGTAATTTAATTAATAACTGCATGTGAATGAACAATGAGTGGAGCTTCTTAGTGGCTTCCACCGCTGTTCATACAACAGTCATGTTGCAACACTAGTGATAAATCTGTATTGAAGGCTTTTAGTGAAGCAATTACTGTTTAGATAAGCTAGTTGGTATCTGCTTATAGTATTGGTTTACTCCAGTCAGTTTTCTATACTTTATCAATTTAACCTTTGCTCATTGTTATCCCAACAATAGTAATGGACAGTAATAATTCTTCTGTAATAGAATTCACCACCCTTGCATTTGAATGCTGTAGGTTATTCACTTTATTCAGATTGCTAGTCATTGCAATTCTAACAATGCATTGTCACAATTTGTTGTAAGTGCACATTGTGAAGATGAGTATCACTTGCATTCAATTAATTCATTTAAAGCAGTTGCAAAGTTTGCAAAAACATCCACAACAGCACGTGTCATACTGATGATTTTTTTTTTTTTTTTTTTATATTTTGTCATATCAATCTATCAGCTCTTTATTTAAAAGACATGTTTAATCTGTCATGCAGGGTTGATTTTAACGTGCCTATGAAGGACAAGACCATCACAAACAACCAGAGGTAAAGCCAGATTATCAACAGTGTTGTTTTGAATGTCATTTTAATGTATTGAAGTAGAGTTAATCAGCGTTCACATCATCCACATCTGTGTACAGGATCAAGGCTGCAGTCCCATCCATCCAGTACTGTTTAGATAATGGTGCTAAAGCCGTGGTACTGATGAGCCACTTGGGCAGACCTGATGGCGTTCCAATGCCTGATAAATACTCTCTGGAACCTGTGGTTGCAGAACTCAAGAACCTGCTGGGGAAGTAAGTGAACCATGCTGTCTCCTTCTCACCTTTCACAAAAATTCAGATGTTAAAATGTTACAAGAAGTGTATATAAACCTTTGTTTTAGCATAAACTCACTTTTTCATTATTAAACTTTACATTTTTCATGTATAAAGTTGGCAGACAATACCCAGTACTTTAGATACAGTGTAGGTTGAAATTTTGAGTGTTGCAGAATGCTCAGCTCTGCTACTTTAACTGGCAGTTTGAGGCAACAGATGAAGTCTTGAGTGTGTTAATATGGACTGGTGGGCTGTCCACTTATTGCCCGGGTTGGCAATTCAAACCCTTACTACTCTTGTCCATGGATTGTGATTATTGAGCAAGATGCCTAACCCCCAAATTCTCCTTGGGCATCAGCGAGAGTGCTGCTCAGTGTGTTCACCGGTCATGGATGGGTTAAATGCTGATGTCAAATTACTGTTTGTAGCATATTAGCAACTTTCCCAATTATTATAAATGAGCAGCAACAGGTTACGTCTAACAGTTAAACGGAACAGTAAGAAGTAGCCTGTGTAGTTTAGCTGTACTGCTTCTAAATCATTGCCATTATTATATTCATGCTCACATTGTGTTCCAGAGATGTTACGTTCCTGAAGGACTGTGTTGGTCCAGAAGTGGAGAGTGCCTGCGCTGACCCTCCCGCAGGTTCCGTTATCCTTCTGGAGAACCTGCGTTTCCATGTGGCCGAGGAGGGAAAGGGTAAAGATGCTGCAGGAAACAAGGCAAGTGGCACAGCTGCAGTTACTAGATATAGAAAACTGCTTAGTCAGTGTCTGCTAGATTAATGTTGCTATAATTTCATTTTCTTTTATGAGCTTGCAGCTTTGTGAGTAGTTACTGAATCTGTCCATTTAACAAGTGGCGCTATGCTTCCCCTTGTGGCAAGTCAGTAAGGGTGTGCCAAAGCAGTGACCCAGCTGCATTGATTTTGTAAAATGAGAAGTAGTGGTGTTTAAACTACTTATGTGTGTATATATATATTGCATAAATTGCATAAATTAAACTATATACTAGCCATTTGTGTAAGAGTCCAGGAAAGACTGTGCTATTTTTATACTTTTTTTAATTAATTTGACTTTTGGAGTTTGACACTACTTGATGCACTGAATTATATAAAAAAAGTAGTTTAGTAATAAAATTCTGCGTTTCATTCTTTTGTGTAATGGGATGGGCCCCACACTGCCTCTGCATTACTGCCGCCTTACATTATGCCGTACAGAATGTCTACTTGTCAGAATTGTCCAGTCTAATTAGTCATTGTAGGAACAATTCAGCAGGAATAGTCATGCATCAGAGTGGAACATGCACTGAACACATGCAAGCTACAATGTCTGCCTACCTCTACTCAAAAGGCAGAGGCTTATTGCAGTGTGTCGTGGCCTTTTGACATTTACAGGAAGGGCACTGAGGTGGCCTTGTGAGTGTGTTGCTTTTCTGGTCCGTGGAGCCCTGGCTGGAATGCAGTGTAAGGAAGGAGAGATGAGGAGGAGGAGGAGGGGGTGGGCACGCCCTCCTGACCTTTCTGAAGCTCTAGTGATGGCACAGTAGTAGATGATGGCTTTGGTGGAGTAGGGAGTCCTTTCACAAATGCATTTATGACCTTAAACTTGGAGTTCAAAAGTCATGGACTTGGGGTCCTTAAATGCAGCCGAAACCTGATCTCGGACCACAGGTTGATTTTAGTTGGCTGTCCAGTGACTATAAGCAGCTGTCTGAGTGATGACTGACTTTACAGGCATTGGAGGAGATGTGCTAGTCTTCACCCTCCTAGAGTCAGGGGCATTGCAAGTGATTGAGAGAATCCTAGCAGATGGGTGGGTTAATTGGCTACTACTATATTTGGAGGAAAATTGGGTTAAAATTGAAATGCATTATTTACATTCTGGCCATGTTTACAATTGCCAGTCAAAGGGTTCACTTGTTTTGGTGAATAGAGGATTTGGACTCATGAGGATTTCTGATTCTTTTCTCTAGACCAAAGCATCACAAGAAGAGATTAATGCTTTCAGGGCCTCCCTGTCCAAACTGGGTGACGTCTACGTTAACGATGCCTTTGGAACAGCCCACAGAGCCCACAGGTACACCGACATTGCATTGCATTACATTTTTTTTTCTTCCCCCCCATCTACTAAAGCCAGAAAGTGAATAGCTGATGGAGTCTTTATACACTGAGTTACCAAGCTGTAATATGATGTACGATTACATTAGTTTCATTCTTAATTCTTGACACGCAGCGTATACTCAGCAGTGAAGTGTTATGGTAACGTTTTGCTTGCTATGGGGGCCACTGCTTGTCTTGTCTGGAATCTCTGAAATGTAAACACGGCCATAAAAAGATTGCAAATGGCTGTTAAGATGATACAGGAAAAAGCAAATACGGAGTTAAATCTCATTTAGCTTATGATGCTGCTCCTAATCATGGTATCTGCGTCTAAAACTTGTTTCAAAACTGTAGTGAATGGACATACAGCTTAATTAGACTTTTTGCTGCTGAAATTTCATAAATGCACATGTTAAACGCTTGAATGGAAACCCTGCTATAGTCAGTTTTCCATTCTGTTATGCCTTGCATGACCTATATTATATAGCACTGACACAAATGGTCCAATCCAAAATAAAAATGTGAATAATGGTGACTTTATGCTAAACGGTGACTGCTGACTTCCATTATTAATTAGCCATCTTATTTCATTGAACAATTAATTTATGTGAAAGGCTCTTTTAAATTTCATTTATTTTAATAAGCAATGTCTCCCTTGTCCTCCAGCTCAATGGTGGGAGTAGATCTGCCCCAGAAGGCTGCAGGTTTCCTCATGAAGAAGGAGCTGGACTATTTTGCCATGGCCTTGGAAAAACCACAAAGACCTTTCTTGGCCATCCTTGGCGGGTAAGGGTCACACATACATGCACAGAGGATTTTGGTGTAGAAATGGACGTTTTGGCTTTATTTTTGTGTATACTGGAGCACGACTGTTGCAGTGGTTTGCTAATAATGTCTCAAACAACCTGCATTTTTATCATAAAGGGCAAGACTCGCCAATAAACCAGAGGTAGTTGCTTTCAGTCGTGGTACTATTGGGATTTGAACTCAGAAGCTCCCTACAATACATTTTATTTATATTTATATATAATATATAAAAACGGACATATTTTAGTCATTACATGGTGACGTCAAACCTTTTGTTGTGCTGTTGATCAGTATAATTTATAGCTCATAATCAGAAACCCAGAATCTGGAATATGAGTTTTAGTACATTACTATTCAAGCAGCCTCTGGATTAAAACAAACTTATTTTTGTATTACAATATATAAATACAAATTTGTGGTACCTAAAATTTAATTGGATTCACCATGATGAGGTAACCCACCCTTTAAACAGCCTTTAAGCTATGAGGCCTACGAGTTGGCTAGCCTAATTTGTAGCTTGATATTGGTTATTTGCTAACATTTGCTGTGTACGCTCATAAAATGAACAATTCATCAATTGTTTTTGTATCTTTTTTGCATATAAAGAACCTTTCTAAAAGCATCAGTGACTGTCCAGGAATAGATGAGTTTATCTTCTTATGTAATAATGACCACATGTGACTGTGCCCTACATACCGTGTCAAACTCACTGGCATAATGCACAATTAAGGGTGTCCAGCCCACTGCCAGGTCTGACCCATTGCGCAAAAAATGTACTGCAGAACATGTCCTTTGTAGGAAGGTCAAAGTCTAGAACCATGCTAGTGTATTGTGCAATGACCTTTTAACATGGGGATTCTTGAATGTAGTTTAGTAAGTAAATTTTATTTATATAGCACGTTTTCAAGTTGTACTATAGCTTTAAAAACATAAGAGGGGAACAAATAATAAGACAAGGATGCAAGATAAAAAATAAAATCACAATTTACATAAAATACTAACATTTTAAAAAAAGAATTAAGAACCAAGTTGTGCGCACACACAGTACACTCTACCTATGATGGTTTAGAGCGGCCGGAGAGAAGAGATGGGTCTTCAGCAGTTTCTTAAAAGATATGGAATCTGCCAATCTAATGTTGAGGGGAAAACTGTTCCAGGGTTTAGGTGCATACACAGCAAATGCACAGTCTCCCTTTCACTTCAGTTTTGTTCTGGGGAACAATCAGAAGCCCTTTGTGGATATCACTGACCTAGAGCTGGAGTAGGGAACTAGCAACTCTAATATATTCAGGGGCCTCACCATGTAAAGACATTTTGTAAGTTAACTAGTGCTTTTATAAAAGTCCCTGCTAACCAGTGAAGAGAATGCTGGAGTGATGTGCTCCATATATCCAGTTCTACTTGATCAAGCTTAGGTTAATTCCAGTAAGAGAGATGTGAGACTCTTGTAGTCTTTTGGTTTTTCATTGTTCAGTGAATCAGCTGATAAAACCTGATGATGACCAGTCCTGTTGATGTATTGGTCAGATCATTTTAGTGCCATATGGAAGGACTGCAGCTTGACACGATAAACTATAACTGTTGTTTGCATGCATACAAGTGTTGGCTATGTCTAAATAAAAAAAAAAAAAAAAAAAATGCTGTCCAATGTTCATAATCTGGGGCTTGAAGTGTCCAAATCTAATGTTTACCTGCATTTTAAAACGGTTTGGTCAGATTGCGCTAGCTAATTTTGTATGCATATTGATGCCTACTGAATGTGTTGTCAATGCTGCCTTCTAAGACCTACTTGGGCAGTAAGGGATGAAGGCATCTACCTTCAGGTTTCAGACGCAACCATCATACAAGTAAAACTTAAGCTACAAATGAAAATGAGAAATCTTAAAATTCATTGTTTGACAGTGATTTTGTTACTGAATCCAGCCAGAGCCTAATTTGAGCCAAACTCCCCAGTTTGCTCATTGGCCTTCACTAATTTGCAGTGATGACTCAAGCATTTTGTCTGTGGCTCCTCGCCAATGAGAGTTCACTGAAAGGAATGTCCCATTGATGAACTGTGCAAACAATGTACACAACAGCCTCAGTTTATCTAGCACTGTGGAACTTCTCCATGTGCTTTTGTCCTTCAAAGCCATCCTAGTAACAAAAGACTGCAAAATGAGTTTCGTCTGTTCTACTAATTATTTCTTTAATTGTAGGGCCAAGGTCAAAGATAAGATTCAGCTGATCAACAACATGCTGGACCAAGTAAATGAAATGATCATTGGAGGAGGCATGGCTTTCACCTTTCTCAAGGTCCTCAACAACATGGAGGTGAGGGTCATTTCTTTTTCAGCTAACCCCACAGTTTTCAGTGGGATTTAGGTCAGGGATGCACTGGTACTTTTGAGGTGCAAGGTTCTTAGGACCAACTTCTAGAAACTTGATCATGATACTGACTTTCTAACCAATTTTTAGTCTAATACAAGAAGACCTTTTTTTCTTAACTGTTTATTTAAATTAAAAGTTGCATGTGCACCTTTTTTGCCAAGGATTTCAGTAATTGTGTATACGTATTTGAAATGATTAGTTCTTCTAATAATTAAGTTACTTTACTTTAATAGTTTTCAGCTAGACATAAATGTTTGTGTATTGGGACAGATCGGCACTTCCCTGTTTGATGAGGAAGGCTCCAAAATTGTGAAGGATCTGATGGACAAGGCAGAGAAGAATGGAGTTAAAATCGCTCTCCCTGTCGATTTCATCATCGCAGACAAGTTTGATGAAAATGCAAAGACTGGGACAGCTACAGTGGAAGCTGGCATTCCAGCAGCATGGATGGTAAGATGGCCAGTTCATTCAGCATGGCGTTCAAAAACACTTCATCTGCATCTGTATTTTACCAAAGACAATCTTTAACATTTCACTGAATTTAGAAAAAAAATTCTGTTCTCTTAGTTGAGCTGTAGAAAATGAGAGAAATGGGTGTGCGTGAAGACTTGAGGGCTAAATCAATATGATCAGCTGACTGGATTGGAACGTATGGCCTCCAAATCAAATACTTTGATTAAGCTTTGGTGTTGGAACAGCAAGCTCAATCTGTGGAGGTTCCATCTCCAACTACAGTTGCATCAAACATTGAAATTGTCAACTTTTAGATGCTTAAATTTGGAAATCAATTCCATACTCTAGCTTTCAAAACTTTCAATAATTAGGGAAAAAAATGGCACCACATTTTGCTGTATTTCAGATTTGTGTAGATTAGATTACATTTTTTAAAAAGAATAGATGTTAAGTTGTGAAATGTCTGTGTGCTGTCAGACAAAATTAGCATTAAAGACTGATTGTTTTTAATTTATAGTCAGAATATCAATTTGTATAGAGTTGTGATGCTATACTTGGTACTCATCTCAAAATCTAAATTCTGGTATTGTGACAATCCTCCAATCTGGATCAACTGCTTACTCCTTGGTGCCAGACCCCACAGGGTATCTTCAGAGTCCATATCTCAGCAGGTCTGAGCTGTTTTGTAGACATGGGGAGGACCAACCAGCATAATGGCATCTTGGTCATAATTGTTTACGTCATAAGGGTATAATAGAAACCAATGGTCGGGTACTAAAGCTCAGATGTGATATTTTGGCTTGTTGTACTCCTCTAATGTTCAATTCATAAATTTTCTTTTTCTGTACACTTCAGGGTCTAGACTGCGGGCCTGAGAGCTCCAAAGTCTACGCAGAGGCTGTGAGCCGAGCCAAGCAGATTGTGTGGAACGGACCTGTTGGTGTGTTTGAGTGGGAAAACTTTGCCAAGGGAACCAAAAATCTGATGGACAAAGTTGTGGAAGTGACCAAAAATGGCTGCATCACCATCATCGGTAAATACAGAAAGGACGGTTTAATACAGTAATCTGTTTAGCTCGGCGACTTGCATTCTAGCTTGGACATCCTAAGGATGCTCCTGATTTACATTTTTGTAGTTTTAGAATGATGTATTTGTTATATACTACTATTGTCTGTCTGCCATTCAGACGGGATGTGATGCATCGTCCAGCCTGTGAACATCCTGGTAACCACTGGGTGGCAGCAGATTTTCATTACAATATCGGTGTTTAAAGCAATGGCTCAACCAGACATGCTAAAGATTTGTTAGCATTAAATGGAAAGTAGCAGCTATCAATTAGCACATTTTCATATTCATCATGTCTGTTTGCTTTCATTCATTAACATTAACACTGGAGTTAACTAAGGGTGCCAATGCTCTGGTTTAGCATGACTGTGTATAATATCTGTGGTTCATGTTCTAAGGTGGTGGAGACACGGCTACCTGCTGCGCCAAGTGGGACACTGAGGACAAGGTCAGCCATGTGAGCACAGGAGGCGGAGCCAGCCTGGAGCTTCTAGAGGGTGAGTTTTACTTTGTTTTGGAGGATTCAGTGATGAGATTTGTCCAGAGGTCTTCAAATCCAGACCTGGGATTCAGTTTTGCCACATAATGATAAAATGGAGGGAGCTGCATTCAGGGTGCTGAGTTGACCACGGATTTGGTGCTTTTGTTTTCCTTTCTTTTTGTACATTGTCTGCCTGTGTGGACTACTTTTAGATACACTGCCACTTCCTTTGGATTTTGATTTATACAGTGGTACCCGTACTTACGAGTTTAATCCATGCAGGAGCTGAGCTCGTTAGCTGGTTTGCTGTTATATATAATAATGTTTTGGTGTTTTAATAAAACACCCGAAAAGGAATTTTGTAGTTAAAAATTAAACAAATAATATTAAATAGAATGATGATAGAAAAATAAATTGGCCCTTTACCTTTGTGGAGACGACGACTGCGCTCGTGTAGGCTGGTGGTCGTGAAGGCTGGCGGCTAAGGAGGAGAGGAGAACGGGCGTACATGTATGGCATGGTTACACTTATCATATGAAAAGTAAAATTTATCTAACTTTCTTGTTCACTACCTTTTACTTTCTTGGCGTCACTTTCACTAGCACTTTCACTGGACAGTGGTCCAATGTAATGACTGACTTCTTCTACGCTAGCATCTAGGGGATGCTACGACCGCCGCGCCCCTAGCGGTTGGTATACTTGAACTAATTTGCGCTACTCATTACTTGGAATTTTACTTGTTACCTGGAACAAAAATATTCAGAGATCTCAACTCGTTACCTGGAATACTCGTTAGTGGGAATGCTCGTACGTAGGGGTACCGCTGTATTACAATTTCAGCAGAGTCAACTTTGAAACAAAAAAGGGATGAAATATCACTACATGTAGTGAGGTATACCTTTTTAAATACTGAATATTTTTCCTTTCATGATATTCAAATTTTTGGAGATGCACTAGTAGAATATTTGTGTAATTTGATTACTCCTGATGCATTTCTGTTCAGTCTTTTCTAGTTTTAAATGCTTTTCATTACATGCCTTACATTACATTTTCTTTTAGCAAGACCTCAGCACAGAAATGGTGCCTCAAATGTGTATAAACAAGGACACACCACAGGCCATACATGGTCATATTCTATATTAATTAGATGTAAAGTGACAAACAAGCCTTTTATGTTTGAAAGCAGTTTGTTTACTCAGACTTTTTTTTTTTTTTTTTTTTAAGTAATAATCAGAATAATGTCTTCTATTATAAAATGCTGTGTTGCACATGTAGAGTTTTAAACAATCAGTATTTTAAGTCAGTAATACTATATTTTCCGTACAAATATTGACTTCATTATTCCACACTTTAGTTCACAGGCTATACCCCTTTTTAATATTTAGATCTCGACTAATATTTGTGGTAGTCGGTTCTTCTTGGAGTGTATTGCACTCTGTGGGAATGACCCCCAGAAAGTCTGAACCTTTTATATTACTTGGAATTGACTCCAGTACACATTTACCTTTTGCTGTTTGTATTGAGTTTTAATAATAAAGCGGTAACAATAGTAGGTGCATTTGCATGCAGTAATGTCTCATTTGTTTTGCACCATCTACAGGTAAAGTGTTGCCTGGTGTCGATGCTCTCAGCAGCGTATAAAACCAGTGCACTTGATCTGCTGACGTTGGGGTGCTCTACTCTGAAGAGGCTGTCGCTCTTGTTCACTCGCTCATCACTTGTTCGAGGCTACCACCATTCAGGGAGGCAAATGACGAATCCCCAACTCTCTGCTGCACCAGTCTGCTCTGCTGGACTCTAATGTTCTCCATTACCTTCAGTTACTCCATCATTGTATTAATTCCATATTGCATATGGGAGACCTCACTCTAATGGACAGCATTTCCAGCAAATGGAGCGTACTGCCTAAAGCTTAATGCCGTTAAGAGGTTTACCTTCGAGTTTAGGGAATTTGTCATTTGTTTTACCTGCTGATGTGTTAGTTTGTCTGTCATTCTTGTGTGACTAGTACGGTTATAACCTTACAGCATAAAGATGAAAATGCTGTGTGTGTGATGTTACAGTAGAGTTTATTTTATTTGTTGCCTCTTCGCAGATGTTAAAACTGTAAGTGAAACTGTAGACACTTTCTCCTCTTCATGATGCACTTGTCCTGGTCCTGTAGCTTATTAGATATTCACCCAGTGGGGTCACACAGTTGGGCTGACCAGAAGACCCTTGTAGTCTGTCATGGAATATAAATAAAGGAGTTGGGGGTAAAAAAATTGTCCTTGTGTCTAATTTTATAAGCTCTATATAACCTAAAATATCCAAACACACAGTCACTGGTGTTTTCTACATTAAGGGGAACTCATTATATAGTTTTCTTGCCACTGCTTGTTTAGATTGGGACACTTTGCAGCAGGTGCACATAGGCCCAAGCTCACTGTGGCCATATTTTGAAGCATAAAGCCCTCCAATTACTGATTTAATGCTCTTGTTTTCACAAGAGAAAGTGCACTGTTGTTGACCACACAGTGGAATTTGACCTCTGCATTTAACCCATCCGTGCAGCTAAACGCACACTAGGGAGCAGTGAGTACACATGCCTGAAGCCGTGGGCAGTCCTATCCATTGTGCCCTGGGAGTATTTGGGTGTTGGGTGCCTTGTGCAAGGGCACTTCAACCATAGCCTGCCAGGAGATTTAACTGGAGACCTTCCTGTCACAAGACCAGGTCCCTAATCACCAGGCCATGGCAAGTGCGTGTACGTTTATGTATGCATATTTATATGCTTACACCCACCATGTGGAAAAAGTATTGGGGCATCTGCTTATTCATTCCTTCACATTTATCCTGGGAGACGGCTGGAGTAACTCTATTGTCCAGGGGAGACTTTCTATAGGATGAATGTTACACTTACGCAGTGCCTTTCTAACACCCAAGGATGCTTTTACAATCAACACAAGCCTTTTACACACGCACACAGCATACTCTCAACCAGAAGTGACTGTCCACCTGGAGGACTGCATCAAGCACTAGCGGGATCACCCAGAACATATCTGGGCATAGCCTACATAGATACATTCATTCACACACAACAGGTCATTTAGAGTAGCTAAATCACCTAATGTCCATGTTTTGGGAGGAAACCCATGCAGACACAGGGAGCTCAGGCCTGGCATTAGATATGGTGCCAGTATTTTCATGTTTAGGGGAAAGTCCTATTCAATTGAAAATACTTCTCTACATGGACTAGACAAGCTGTCTGTGAATGTGTCAGCAACTTAAAGTAGCCGAATGCATTCTTTAGAAGGTGTGTCCACAAACATTTGTTTATATACATATTTTTGTCACCTTGTTTGTCATGTGGTGCTATTTTAACATTATTATTATTTTAAAAGAATAAACATTTGGGCACCCAATTAAAAAGTAACGGAACACTTACTACACTGTTGCCTGTAGTCTGTATTATTCACTGGACTACACTTCCCATAATGCAACAGAGAGGGACGTATTAAACTCCGCCTTCACCTGCTGAGGTGAGCTGCCATGAACAGTTGTCAAAAATAAAGGCGATTCGAGTGTTTTGAGGGATATAAAGTTGTGCTTTGTCCTGTATAAACTTTCTAAATTACGAATGTGGTGTTTTTCTCTCGCTGAGGAACAGAACGGCTCGTATTATGGGGAGTTTAATAACAGCTCGCTATAGAAATCAGACTTCTGAGGCAATTCGCTAGCCTGCTAAGTGTAAGTGGACTGTTTGTTGTTCTCTGAGTTAGTCAAACGAAAAATGTGTGGATTCGTGTAAAACATGACCAAGTTATACAAGGTAGGTGGTCTGTTTTGAAGTGTGGTACGAGCTGTAAATAAAAAGCGCTGTGAACGTGTCAAACATTTAAACTCACTGTTTTGAAGGACATGCAGAGAGAAAAGGCGCGAGTGCAGCCATGACTTCTGTCGAGGAGTGGACACCAGAGCAAGTTTCGACATGGATGAAGAACATCGGGTTTCCTCATCATGCTCAGAGCTTTTTAGGTAAAGTTTGTGGACGAGAGGTTTTCTGTAACGGTTTCTGTGAAGCAGAAGCAGGAAAAGTGAATGAACACGTGGAGATTTTTACTGTTTTGTTGATAGTTGAGGTTGTTCCGTGCTTGAACATACGGGGGCGCTGTTTACACACGTACTCATACAGTCTGAGTCATCTGTAATGTACAGGCTAACTAAAACCTCTCATTTCTTCACAGAAAATGGAGTTTCTGGACTGGAGCTTTTGGAAATCACTGATTCACTCTTAGGTGACTTTTTCAGTCTATTTTCATAAGTTATGTAGCCTGTATGTCAGTACTCCTTCCAACCTGAGGTGCTTTGAGCACTTTCTGATTAGCAAAAAGGTGTTTTCTTACCTTTTATACCATTTTCACTCCTCCACCTATTAAGAGAATGATGTATCGTCACCTTGACCTGCATGCATAGTTCATATGATGTCAGAAACCAGAAGCTGGACATCCTCAGAAAACTCATATATGCATTTGCCCCTTTCACAAATCCCAGAATGCACCGCGCAACTGGCAACATCTAGTTCACCGGTTCACCATGCTATCAATACTAAGCTACACTATCACGCTGCTTGCCCCACTGGCCTACATTGAATTGATAGCATGCAACACGATAGCTTGCAACAACGTGTTTACACTAAAAACCCACTGCATACATTGAAAATACAAGTTGACACAACAAGATATGATGTTTAATATCCAAAGAAATATTATCTGCATATAGTTACAAAAGCTAGTAGATATCAAGTATTTACTTTCCAAATAAAGTTGTAAACAGTGTATGTAACATAGCCAGCACATACATAAACAAGAGAAAATGGTGAACCGGATGTTGCCGTTTGCGCGATGCATTCTGGGATTTGTGAAGAGACCGAACGTTTATAAAAAGTACATTATTATGTTGTTTAATGGTATCGATTTAAAGCATTTTACACAAGTGTTTCTCCTGTTTATTCAGAGTAAAGCACATTTAGTTTTATTGTAAAATGTTTGTAACCTAAAATAACAGGTTTAACACATATGAACAAGTGGTTACACCAATGGAAGGCCACATATGTACATAAACACTGAACAACATTTAAAATGCAGTGCTACCATCAACATCCTATGTCCGCTTGTGTAAGATGTCAGTATGAAGGCCGTATGAATACTGACATAAGCTGTATTTATTATTAAAGTGCAGATCCATTTGTAAGGTAGACTTTTAATTACCTTTTGTGTTTAATCCTGTTCTTCTTTTATTGTACTACCAGTAACGTGCTTAAAGCATGCTGACTTGAATGAAAGACTAAGCTTTGCATGTTTCAAATTGGGAGGGACAAGGGAAGTCATTTTCTGGGCCCACAAAATTGATTTAATGCCAGTATTTTTTTATTTTTTTTTTTAGAAAAGCAGTCATGTGCTGTTGTGCAAGACTGTAGACGTCAGCACATTAGAGAGAAATGGCCACTGCGCACAGATAATATCATAGTTTATTTTCAGGTCATGGGCTTTTAGAGTGTAAAAGCTTGATGCACCCTCATCAGGCTGATTTAATGGGCACACATGCCTCACCCAGAAAGAATTTTTACTGGCTCATCAGCTATACCGGTGAAATTAAAACCAGGTTTAATGTGTGTTTATGAACCGGACTATTAAAGGATAATCTTATGGCAATTTAGCTAATGAAGCCCCTGCTGTCTCAGCCTGTGAATAAACATTTGTAGTTTTTCGATGCAGGTAATATTAACATATAGTCATCTTTGCTGCCCTTTTACTGTCAGTGCTAGTTTATAGAGCAGCATTAGGGAATCTCTGCTGCCTAATGGTACATAGTCAATATTAGAACATTTGTCATTTTTCAGAATTTCTGCATAATTAACCTGTTAACACAGACAGTTGTTCAGAGTGGTTTGATGAGAATTGAGTCAAACTGATAGGATCCAGACATCTGAAGTAGCTAATGGTTCTAAAAGTATTACAGCAGCACTACACTGACGTGGTGGTGGTGTATTAGTGTCCGTTGGGCTGATATGAGTGGATCAGACAGCAGAACTGCTCTAGTCTTTATACTCTTCAGTGTCACTGCTGCACTAGGAATAGTCCAGCAACCAAAACTATTTGGCTAATTTAGTGTCCAGTGGACAGCATCCTCTGCCTTTGCCAGCACAAAATATACTGTAACAGATGAGCTTCTGTCTCTGATTACTGTCTCTGACAAGTAGGTGTATCTAAGAGGCTTAAAACTTTTTGTTTAAAAAGGCCTCATACCACCACAGCACATACTCGCACACCACCACCACATCACTGCAGTGCTGAGAAGGATCCACCACTTTACTCGTATAGAAAATAATTGTTATGCCACAGGTAGTTCCGACCCCGCAATCTGATTGGCTGAGAGAAGTTCTTGTAACGTTGATATTGTCTATAACGGCCCACCCCCCCTTTCCTTCTCCCGTGTTTGACTGGTCACTACAGTAAAGTAACAACTTTTGTTGTATGTATAGCTCGAATGAAGAGCAAGGATAAAGAAGTCAGTTTTGGTACCATCAACAAAAAATATTTTAATCCACTTCATTGAGTTAAGAGCTGAAATTTACAGATATACAATCTTCTGATCAGCTGTGAATGTTGAATGAAAGACTCGCAGTTTACAGCAAACATCAGTATATCTGCCACTGAATAGTAACCAGTTGGTAAATGTTTCTGGAAGACTATGACTGATGTACACAGTCTGATGATAATTTAGCAGCCGAGGGTCTGACAGAGGAACTACTTTATCTCGCAGAAGGTTGATTCTTTATCTTCAAATCTAACAATAAACAGATAACAGAATTGTGATATAATCACAATAATACACTCAAGGATGGTGCAATAATGAGATATTGGCACTAGTGTACAGTACTCACCAGCGCCAATATCTCACGTTATGGCACCACTCTCAGGTGTATAATTGCTTAATTGAGTGTAGATGGGCGGAGGTGGTGTTAATGTGTGTGAGTTGTTGTTCAGGGGCTCAGCAGGTTTTGAGTGAAAGTGGAGACTCGTATATGAGTGCAAGAGAAGTAAAACAGCGCCATGCTTCAAACACACAAAAGCCTTTTGTGCTTTCTGCTTTTTAATGCTTGAGCGACGTCACCAGGAGCCAAACAGAGCTGTGTCTGCACAAGGAGAGGAGGAGGGCTTCCTCTCCCAGCCCCCTCTAAACATCCCCAGCCTGTAAGGAAAGGGGCTGGACCTTGTAACTGGAACTAGATGCCTGGGCTAATCTTGCCTGCTCCCCTCACAGCACTTTTCTGGAGCGTTTGGACGAGCTGAACATGAAATACTGTCAGAAACAACACAGAAGTTCCCACCTCACTAAAGGACTCTTTTGCGTTTTAATCCCAACTTTTCTTTTAATCGTAACGAATAGAAATCGACACGAATAGACTTTTTAATGAAGTCCTCCTCTATGGGAGTCTACAGGATCCTGCACAGGAGCTGCGCTGTATGAAGGTAAATAAGAGTGAACCGCTAGACCGGAAGTTTAGACTAATGAGAGAAAACTTCACTAACACATTGGACTACTGCAGAAGCCACTAACATTTCTAACACTGTAGACTTGGTGTCTGCTTTACTGTTACAATATCTCAGAATCATTCAGACTCTGTTGCCTAGTGAATGTGATTCTGATGTGCATAGAGGCCCAATTTGGCCAATAATTATAAGATTCAAAGTCATAATTATTAAGATTTAAACTCGTCATAACGAGATACTAATTCATAATCGTGAGACATGAGTTTGAAAGTCATGATAGTGATAGTGTAAGTTATGGTCCTTAAGTCATAATTAGATGCAAAGTCGATTTAAGTCATAATGAGATACAGTGTCAGTTGAGATTTAAAATGTCATAATTATGAGATATAAAGTCAGTTATAAAATTTAAGCCAATAATGAGGTACAGAGTCAATTGTGGGATTTGTCATAATTCAATAATTATAAAATTCAGTCAATTAGATTAAGTCATAAAATGTACTGTAAAGTCAGACAAAAATACAAAGTCATAATGATGGTGTCAATTATGAGATTTAAAAGTGATAAAGTCAATAATTGTAAGATTCTAAGTTATTACTGATATTTAAGTCATAATTATGAGATTCAAAGTCTTAATTATTAGTTTAAAAGTTTTTAAAATTAGCTATGAAGTTAGTATCTCATAATTATGACGTGCTGTATAAGTTTTTTTTCTTCAAGTGGTCAGGAATGGGCTTCCACAGATATGATATAACGAGTCGTTTAAGGTAATATTCAGTGAGACTTAATTGTGTGCAAGAGCAAATTTTTTTGGCGATGCTGGATTATTACTCTATAATGTCCATCATACACATACATTATACTGAAATTGAAACCATCTGCAAGTGACTCAGATTTCTCCTGAATGCTAATCCATGTAGATCCTTTCCAGTATACACAGTATAAAATGTGTATTGGAGCCTGTATTAGAATCAGGCTGAGCATTGGAAATAACTACAGCTGACTTTGCTTGAATGTTCACTTGTGTTGCATCATTCTACAAGGTTGACAATGCTGTAGTTACAGAAGCATAACACAAACCATTGCAGATAAAAGCCAGACGTCTCCCAACCTTGATGACCAATGTTTTCCTGGAAAACGTTCTGATTTGATTTCAAGGTTAGTACGTTTAACTCAATAACCAGTTGAAACCTCAGTATGCTCTCGGATGAAAGGATGCCTGTTAAATAATTAACAAGGCTGCAAAGGGGATCAGCAGAGTTACTGCTGACGGATGTCACCGTGCTCTTCTGAGGAATGCTGATGGGTTAGGTGGGGGTGTAATGCAGAGCAGACAGATACGCACCGTTACATAGGGCAGGAATGCAGTCATGTGTTATTGGAAATCAAAGCAGGAGATTAAGTTATGAGGAATGTTGAGCAGGCCCGGGTGCTTCTCTTTATTAGGTGTAAGTAATAGGCCCTCTTCACTGCTCCAAACAGAAGAACTGCTGCTGTATTTATGATGGTTTTATTGGATGGACTTTATCAGTTTAGTTCCTCATTTTAACTGTAAGTGTGCTTTGTTGACTCGGAGGGCTGCTATACCAAAAGAGCAGTACTGCTTTGGTTCCTTCAGTGGCTGGTTCTTTAAAGAACCATTTTAGTAAATGAAAGAATGAGAAGAACCTCCACATAATTTCATATTTTATCCTAGACTCTTAAAAGAGATGGTTCTTCAAGGGTTCTTTAATAAAGAAAATGGTTTTGTATAGAACCAGGAACACTCAAAGCACCCAAGTGGTTCTTTGCATGACGAAAGGGTTCTTCAAACTGATGGAATGTGCTGTAGATTGTTCTATACAGACACCTTTTGAAAATGGTTCTAAATAGCAACAAAAATGATTCCTCCTTTATTACAAGCTTGACACAACGTAACTACCGCAGAACCCTTTCGGGGGCTATATAGAACACATTCCTCATCAGTCTGGAGAACCCTTTCACCATGAAAAGAACCCTTTATCCATATCAATTTATATATAGAACCATTTTCTTTACTAAGGAACCCTTGAAGAACCATATCTTTTTAGAGTGTAGAACTATGCATCCACCTTCAGTTGGTTTCAGACATCCATTGAGTGGTTAATTAGGGAGTCAGAGTTGGTTCTTCTCAGTCTCATTTTTTGGCACCATTATTTTTCAGGTTTGTCATGGATATCATTCCAAGTCAGTCTAAAGATCCAATCAGAAGTAATCCACAGCTTTAGGATCTGAGCCCGGTGAGGCCAGGCTGTCTTTTAGCTTCTTCCTGTCGTTGGAACAGTGTGTCAAGTGAGCTGGGGCTTTGTTTAGTTGTAGAGGTAGTGAATGTCCGCCAGAAAAGTGCCTAGCGGCATTGACTCACAGTGCAAGAATGTCAGCTCTCTCTCTCTCTAACCCCTCCATCTCTCTTTCCATCTCTCCCCCCACCTTCCTCTTCCCTCTCTCTCTTGCGCGAGGCCAAAGTTCTGCCTGCTGACTCAGCCTAGAAATCACCCGAATGCCTTTTTTTTCCACTGAGCTTTTGCAACACCAAAAGCCTGTGCTTGCTATTGAAGTTTTACAATGGGGCTGTGTTCTAGGGAGAAGTGCTGTAAACCAGAAGCAGAGCCATTTCAGTGTTGGCATGACTGAATGAGGACCTTTCTTACTAAACCTGCACACACACATTAAAAGCCGCATGCTTCCAAAATATGCATTACTCAGATCTTCTCCAGTAAGCGTCAAAGAATCTGAGGATTAGTCCCAGAGTGATCTCTCTGACCTTGATGCTAATGCTTGCCTCAGCTGACAGTGAAACCACTTGTATACTGTACACTCCAGTAAGCCTTTGTCACAGTCTTCCAATACAAAGTATAGTTTTCTGAATAGGAAAGGAAATGTAGAGCACCCTCTTAACATTGTAATTACCCAGGAGCTTGAGTAATTCAGTGCCTCCTGTAGAGCTATGTGGCTGGGTGCACCCCGGGCAGTGCAGACAGACACATTTGGGGTGGAATGTGTCACCATGTTCCAGACAGTCACATGGGCGAGGTTCAGCATCTTTCACGTAGCCCCACTAACACATTAATCACGTCTCGACCAGGATGTGTCACTATGAGTTGGAGTCCAGGACAATTAAGTCTAATTGTGGAGTATCTAGTTTTTTCTGATAATGGGGAGTCTAAGCTTAACCTTAGTCTACCAGGAAGCTGCTACTTCCACACGTTAATTTGGTTCAGTACATAATGGAATAACATGCAGCTCATTGTTGGCTTACTATTCAGATTAATGCTGGACTGCTGCTTTTGCTTTATTTCCAAAATTGTAACTTTACAATAGAAACAAAAATACTTTCCACATTTAATGGAAGTCAATGATAAAAAGGTTTGATTTGACCAGATTTTTGGGTATCTCTATCATCTTGAAACCATCCAATCAAAGAATCTGTATCAGGTTTGTAAGACGTTCTATGGAGTACTTAGGAAATGTGTTAACTACTTTAATAAATGCTGTATGATCTCTTGATGCTTTAATATAATGTGCTATTGAGTTCAGTCAGCGCCTCTCAGATCGAAACATTAACTGTGTGCAGGTTTTTGGTTTTGGAGGACATTTGCTCTTTTATGTAGTCTTGCGTACTTTCCCCATTGTCAGAATGACCTGGGCAGAACCTTGTTTGTAACTTTGACAAGGCTCTTACAGTGGGATAATAAAATTACTAAGCAAAGTACATCAACAAGGTTGCACTACAAACAGATTGGCTTCTTTTGCATTTTTCTTCATCTGTCTGTTGTGCGTTTGTGTTGTACACTGTCGTCACTGTGTTGTCATTTGTCATAAATTCCGCTTTCACACATGGCATATGAGGGACAAAGATCTGAACTGAGAGAGAAAAATTGTTGCATGGCTTCAGTGACAGAGATGAAGCAGCAATCTCATCTCTCCACCACATGCTTTCCATTAAAGCTTTGGATGGAGGGAGTGGGAGGGAGGAGGAGGGATGGAGGACTGAGAGGCAGCGAGGGGGGAAAGCGCTGTGTTTCCGAATACTTGGGCCTGTATCAGGGACTTGCGGGGGGAGAAAACCACATTATAGAGAACTTGTTGGAGTTCGGGAATGAAGGGAGAAAAGAAAAAGAAGGAACTGTTTGGTTACTCATACTGGATTTTCTTTTCAGTGCAGGTTTACAGGCTTTAATATTCTACAAGCTTACACTCTGAAGTTTTCATCTTCTCCACCCTTTCCGGACGTTTAAAGTGATTGAGTAATTTTTCTGAAACTATTTGATCCCCTTTGATGACATTAACATCAACTAAATAATGTTAAAAAAAAGAAAACGGCAGACCAAAATGACTGAAGCTTTGTTAGGAAATCCGGGGTTTGCTTAAATATTCCTGCCCCAAATATTGTCCTCTGCTCTTTCTCAGCGAAGACTTTCCATCAAGTCCTCCTCATGTTTAATGGAACACAATCTGCAGAAATCAATCATTACAAACACTGGAAAGTATATTATGGCGGAGAGGACGTAGAGCAATGAACATGGAAATGGAGAGAGAGAGCAGATGTGTCAAAGTTTCTTGGCCTACTTCTTTTGCAGTCTGGCAGTGTGAGAATCCCCATGAACTGAGCTTGGGCGTAATGGACACCGAGGGATTCTGCGCTTTACACTTTCTCCACGCTCCCAGCGCCAGACCTTTCCAGATTGGAATGCTGCATTTCCTGCTTTGTTCCTGCCATGTGTTTCTCAGTTTCCCCTTCTCTCCACATTATCTATCTCCATCTCTTTCCTTCTCCAGCTCTTGTGCTATTACTTTATAATTTAATACTAGAGATTTTCTTTCTCTTTTTTGTTCTGCTTTTGCAGATCATTTTCCCTCTGTAGCCTTCAGTTTTTCTTTTTACTCTTTGCTCTCTCTTGTTCATTCAGTTGTTCATACTGTTCACTCTTTAAGAAAGTGCTAAGAAGAGCTGTTTAAGAACCGTTTGAGTTCTTTATTGAAGCCAAAGAGGTTGTCACTGCTGCAAAGAATCAATTTTACCACAATTTATTTTTTTAAATTTTTGCCATTCACTTTGTCATGACTTCCACATCCAAGCTGTCCCTCTTTTGTATTATACCTATCAAAACTCTCTAGGCCCTTAACACTGTTGTCGGCACTATTATATGTTACAAAATGCACAAAAGAGCTCTAAGAGAACCCTCTGGAGTTCATTAATCCTCTGATGCTCTACTGTTATGTAAACAGTGGCTGTAAAAGATGGGGGAGGTGTTTCTGCTATCAGAACATTTCTCTCAACCTCAGCAGAGGCTTCATAAGGTCACGCTTGTCTTCCATCCTTCTCCTCTTGTATTCTGCTGTCAGGAGGAGACTGCTATGTCAGAATTCAAGTCCTTCTGGAATGTGCCTCTACGACTTCTAACGTTAGGCATTTTACCGTTGGTGCCAGAGGCAAGTTGCATTGTGTCATTTACTGTAAAGTAAAAGGAGAGCTGGGACAATTGAGCGGAAGATCCTAGTGATAAGTGAGATCAACAAATACGGGGAAGAGTTTTTGAAACCTCCCTCATTGAGTTACATTTATGGAATGAACAAAGTTTTTGGAACAATAGGCACGGGTTGTTTACTTTAGAAGATGGCTATGCAGCAGTTGGATGTTGACTCATTCCAGATCCTGGTCTTTTGGCAGAACTACAGCAAATGCTTCTAGGGGTGATTTAAAGTGAATATATGTTGATGTCTGTACCAGCCATTGTGATTTAGGTTCACCACGACAAGTCTAAAGGCAGGCTTACAGAGATAATGCTCAGACATGAATCACAAATTGTGTATTGTGACCAAGAGAGCCTGCTGCTACTGTCCAAAAACAGCATTCAATTCAACCAACACGACGCTTTAGATGGCACTTTCTCCCCATCACTACTAAGTAATGCCTGCTGGCTTAGGTGTCTGCCAGCTGATCCATCAGATCTGTGGGTCCTGTGCTTTCCTCCGAGTGCGTTGGCCCAGCGACAGTGTATCGGCAGCAGTTAGAAAAGAGGTGGAGTCTGACTGTACATGCATCAGAGGAGGCCTGTGTTAGTCTTCACTTTACAAGTGATTGGCAGTTCTTGCGGATGGGTGGGTAATTTGGCTATCACTACATTGGGGGTTAAAATGAAACATTAATGAACTGTTTTCTGGCGTTCTGTTTCATGCTTAAGTAGACAGATCATGAAATTCTGTGTAAACAGAAAGCCCTGATAGATGATCAAATCAGATGTTTGTCATTTTAATATCGGATCTGTTACCAGAACAGTCTTTATTATACGATGCTGTGCTGTCTGCCATAGATATTGAAAGTGCACACTCATTATCCTGGAATTTGACCATCATTTAACCCCTCTGTGCAGTGAAACACTCACTCACTAGTAGGCAGTGATCACACTTACCAAAAGCGGTGAGCAGCCCTGTCCATTATGCCGGGGGAGCAGTTGGATCAAGGGCACTTAAGTTATGTTCTGTCAGTTCAAACCTGCAACCATCCAGTCACAATATCAAGCCCACAGCTGCCGCCTGATGGCCAGAATATTATATGCAATATTATACATATTGATAAAAGCCGAAGACCACGGTTATCACGTACAGCAGACTTGAGACATCTTCGTTTTTGCTGAAAAAACATGGATTGTGTTGACTCGTACAGCGATCAGCTGCAGTGATATTGCACTGCAAGTCGGCTGAATGCAGTCTAATGTTGAATGTGGTTTTATTGATCAAAAACGTGAAATTATATCCATGCTGGAGCGTCGCCATAACAACATTCATGCATCTGATAAGGAGAAGCAGTACAGCTGTGTTGTTTTGAAGTCTTAAACTTTACTCAACCAAATTGAGAGAAGACAGAGCTCTGATTGAGAACATTACAGAAAGAGATGTTTTAGTGTCTCTGAATGATTAGGTCAGGAGGGGACTGTACTGTCAGGTGATGTTATTCAGGGGCCCGTTTCACTTGGTGCTAGCTCAGAAACTACACTGAGCCTACGCTGGGCCACATTCCTGTCGTATTACTAGAATAAACACTGTCTGCGTGGGGGCCTGGGAAACTTATGCACGAAGAGTAAATATTTACACAACTTCGGGCTCCATTCAGAACGTACTGGACCTTCACTGAGTCCAGGTTACAGTCTAGGCAATTACAGTATATGAAGATTTTGCTACTAGAAACGAAAACAACTAAATTGCTTGATTGATGGCAAGATGATGATGTAAGAAATGTATCTGATGCTAAACTTGCCTTAATATGTTAATGTCTGTAAGTAGAATTAATAATGTCTGCTCAGTGCTTACCAGTTATTATTACCATTCATCATAATTCATATCAGTCTGCAGTGAAATGCATAAATAGTCCGTGTTTGTTCGTGTTTATCATTAAGCTTTAGAGTCGCAATCTAACATAAACAGAATGACTCTCTCTCTCTTTGTAACCGAAAAGTGTTTCAAACTCTTGTCATGGCAGATTTATTGCTTTTAAAGTCATGGGTTTTCCAGAGGAAGTAGCTTGGACTCTGTTCTTTTTGCCTTTTGAACTTGTCTGGCAGAGTGCAGCCCAGGCTTTTTTGGCACCCTTCCGGAGCTGCTGGCATTGTCACTTTCTCGGCTTGTGTGGCCTTTCTTCATCCCCATTCTCTCTCTTTCGCTCTTGTTTATTCTCCCTATTTCTGATGGGCTGAGTCAAGTCCAGTGCTGGCGTACACCTGTGCCCAGTGCCCGTGTTGTTCTTGGCTCTGCTGAGCAGCTCTTTGATGCAAGAGAGCCAGGGTGGTTAGTGAGAAAATGAGGCTGGAGTTTGAAAAGCAGGCCAGGTGCTTGGATCCCGTATCTGAAAGCAGTGTCACCTGCCGTCAGATTACTTTATTGTTCAGAGCAGGTGGATGTTCGGGGGCAATTTGACTTGACCTGGCTTTGTCTGTTTAAGTACTATATTCAGGGCAGGTACCAAATACATCATCATCATCATCACTGCTACTGGCAGTGAGGAAATAGCATTAGTGTTTATTGTTATAGGAAATTGAAAGAAATATGAAATTATTTGATTCACAGAATGATTATTTTTGTAAAAATGAAAGTGTTGAATTATGAAATTATATTTAAATAATTTTTCTGTGAAAATAAAAAATTATTCAGTGCAATGAACACCCATTAAACGGAGTGTTTTCAATGACAACACACACTTATTTATGAGGATTTTGTTTCTAGCCATGTTGAGATAAGAATAAAATGCAAAACTGCTGCTGACTTTCTACAGCAGAAGGTTGAGGTAGGACAGTGTCTCTCTAGCTCAGTTTTGGTGTCTCCCACAAGTTGTTGCCATTGAGTTTATAGACTTTAATACAGCTGTTTACTCTCCATTGGGCAAATTCAATGCATCACGATCATATGGTGGATTGAGTGAGCATTAGCACTATAGCAGGTATTTTACTGTTTTTTTAAAGACATACTGTAGCTGTCAAAACACAGATATCTCCTCATCAAGTCTATAGAGTGTTTATTGAGGTTGTTTATTGGCTGATCTCTTATTCCATTATTAGTGAATACACAACATTCCTACATCCCATGATGGTACAGTATGTGCTGAGGTTCCAGTGGAGAGTCAACAGCTGTACTAAAGCCTATAATCTCACTGTCAACAACTTGTGGGAGACACTAAAACTGAGCTAAAATGCATTGCATTGCAGATGCATTGTCCTACCTCAGCCTTCTACCATAGAATATAATTTGAAGCAGCAGAATTTCATAACTTCCTTCTGAACTGAAATAGTTTTTCATGGAAAATGTAGTTTTCTTGACTAAACTTTTGATATAAGAATAGTACTTGGTTAGTTCATATTTATTTTCCTGGAAGAATATTAACAGAAACCTACCTGAAGTTCTCAGACTTTGTGTTTGACCCAGATCCAGTCTTTATAGCAGTGCGTCAATCAGGTTGTGTTTGAGCTTCTTTTATTCATTGTGTCCGCAAGATTCACAGACTTTGTGTAAACAGACTCCTTACAATAGAAATGGCATATTATGACCTTGACACTACCCTGCTAATTGTTTCAGATACACCTCAGTTTTTAATTTTTGGTGTTTCCCCTTTTGTTAATGAAGTTCCCAAGCCCAATTTGTCCTGTATCAGATATGTATTTTGCAGCAGATAGATAATGTGGAGTGATTAGAGAGCCTTGTAGGCAGCGGCAGTTACAGCAGCAGGTTGGTATGAGGGTGTGGAGAGGTTCTTGGCTCTGCTCCAGGCTCACCTGTCTTCACGGCCACGCCTGGAGGAATGTGGCAGGTAGCTCAGCAAACGGCAGTGCCATCTGTGTGAAACTGTGACTTCAACCACAGAGAGTACTCGCTCCTGACTGTTATATGGAGTTTTTTAAGGATTTATGGCATCTTTGACCTGAACATCTGTTTACTTTGCGTTTTTTCTTACTCTGAGTTTGTTTTCCTCACTGTGGTAGATTCAGGTTACTTTTTTCCAAGGAATTATCTATTCAACACTCTAAGGTAAGGCTGATAAAGTGAGTAATAAACCTGATCTGAATTTCAAAACTAGATAAACATTAGAACGATTTGCTTTATTAAAACAGACTCTTGGCTTGATTTACCAAGCCTGTGGCAAACATGTATTTGGATGGTATAAAATGATTGACGCACATTGTCTCAGTCTTATTACAAATGATCATACTGCAGTCCGTTGATTATGATGCATAAATGGTTTGTGCAATCACGTTTTAAACCTGTGCAGAACCACTGGGATAAATCTGTCAGTTAGGCAGCGGATCGCTGTTTAAACAGTCAGGATGCAGATTCGTAAACATTCTCCCATTTTTGTCATGTTTAGTGCTGGACCTGGCACTCTTCATACCTCGAGCTGAACTTAAACTGTCAGTGCTTTGTCACTGACATAACCGAGATGAAGCTGTGGAGTCGAAGCCTTCGAGAGCATGTGCTCAGACCTATCTGTGAACTCCCCGGAATGCCAGATTATTCACTTGGGGCTACTCTGGCTACGGAATAAACAGTTTATCTGAAACAGTTTATCTGAAACAGTCAAGGAACTTTTCGTTCAGGCATCAGCAAGTCAGACGTGTGGGGAGACTAGTCATTTAGGTGGTGTTCGTTGTTGGTCTCGGAGATGACTTCTTGCTGGGATCGAGTCCGATTCGGTCTATTGTGCTTGTTTCCTATAGTTCTGTTGACTTTATTGGAAAACCAGAGAACAACAGAACTAATCAAAAGTAACCAATGACTCCATGTTACATTTTTTCATACAGCTGAATGGAAAAACTGTTTGTAGTCTTTTGGGTTAAGATTAGGTTTGTAATGAGAATTAGACTTAGAAACGAATCCTTAGTTTATACAGATAATTACGTATATATAATAAAAAGAGGACGTGTATTAGTGCTTGTGCTGAAAACAAGCCTGTGTGTTAAAATGTACAGTTAAGTGTGCTGTTGTGGTGCTTGAGGGATGTCTTGTCCCTGTTTGGCTGATGGTGCGGTTGGGCCTCAAAGGCTTTTGATGTTGAGCGGCGACAGAGTTGTGTACTTTTGCCGTGTCATCAGAGATTTACTGTAGGAACTTGTTAATGGTGGAAGCAATCTGACGGCTCCGATTGTTCTCCACATGTGGTCCAAATTCAAAAGAAGTTTATTCATTTCGAGTTCACGCAGGGGCTGTGTGGGGTTACCCTTGGAGCAATAATGTATCTCGCGGAGTAATTCCGTTTATGAAGGGAAGCATTTTTTTTCTTGAATATGTGAAACATCAGTGTTCAAAAAGACTTTTGTTGCATTGATTCCTGCTAAACTGCATGATTTTACACGCCAGCTTGAGTAAAACACTGTTCCCATAGTGACTGTATTATTTTGCCTAGAGCAGCTCAAATCCCCTTGAGTAATCCCTCTTTAAAACTATGCACATCCTCACATCCTGTGTTTGAATTTAGCCCTTTCTCCCATTGACTTGCCTTCCCTCTCTCCGTACCGACTGATCTGGAACCAAACTTGCTTAGCCAAGCTCTAGTCTTAACCCATGATAACTCTTAAGTCCCCTGGCTGGCCTCAGATCAGAAGCTGCAGATGCTCTACGGCTATGGCCTAGCCACACAGCTGCAAGGGTCTCTCATGACCGAAAAGGGGGGAAAAAACAAGGGCATTTTCTTTTTCAGTTCTGTCATGGCCAGGAAACATACATAGTCCTAAACCCCTGTATTCAACATTCCTGACCTCCCACCCACTCCAGTATTCTAGAAAAAGCCCCTTTGGTTGTCTGTGGTCCCCACCCCCATTGTTCTAGCTGGTGAGAGTGCCTTCCTGTTGTAGAGTGGCTGGGCGTTCGGGAGCTCGCGGATCGCCTGTGTATTTTGGAGCGCCTTGAAGAGCTTCTGGAGAGAGAGCCAGGCCAGTGCCAGGACCATGAACAGCCAACAGTGAGCCGAGACGCTAACTACAGCAGCTACACAGGTAGGTGACCTGGTCAAAGATGCTAGATTGGAAGACTTCGTCAAGCAGTGGCTGTTAGGTTAAATAATGAACATTATAAAGTTTGTCAGCACATTTCTGACAGCAGCTGATATAAATCCTACTTCAGCATCTGTAAACGTCTTGTTTACACACTTTTTTAATGAGCATTAAATCTGATGATAGAATAGTACTAGATAGTACTAATAGAACATTATAGTACTGGCTTATGTGGATACTGACCTGATCTTTCTAGACCTGTTTACAATGCAGCTGTGTGGTAAAACTGTCTTAATGAAAGGAATTTAACTATTATAATACCGTAATAATAGTATTATAGTAGTTAATCATTAGGTTACATGTGTCTAGGCTTAGTCTTATTGAAGCTTGTGCTTTTGTGATCAACTCTAATAATTTGTGTAAGACTGATCACTAGAGATGGACCGATCGGCGTTTTTGAGGCCGATTTCGATTTCCGATCCTTTTTCAGCGCGATCGGCCAATAGCCGATACCCATCGAGGGCGGGGCTATATGCCATGCAAATCTAGGAGCAGTTGTTGGCACAAGCAAGACAAAATATGGTCGGAACTGTTTATTGCCGTTAATAACAAACTCATGTGAACATCACATCTATAAAAACATTAGCAGTAAATGACCTAAATCATACAAATACAGCCAATATTGCAGTCATTAAATTTAGATTATTAATAAATTTAAAACGAAAAATACAGTAAATGAAATAAATACAGGCAAAATATCAGCCATTAAATGCAGATCCGTGGTTATTTTACAACGAAAAAACTGCAAACATTAAGTGTATAATTATTTTAAAATCAAATTTAAATTAAAGTA